>JAKSZT010053813.1:10210839-10243490 GCA_026826555.1 Tolypeutes matacus
TCTTTCTTTCTTTCTTTCTTTCTTTCTTTCTTTCTTTCTTTCTTTCTCTCTCTCTCTCTCTCTCTCTCTCTCTTTCTTTCCTTCTTTCTTTCTTTTTCTTTCTTTCTTTGCAATAGCATTTAGTTTAATTCATATTCTCTCTCTCTCATCACTCACTCACTTACTAACTGAAAATGAAGTTGGTATCCAGGGAAATAAAATGACTTCCCCAAGATCACATAATCATTAGAAACATTAGATTAGAATCCAGATCTCTGACATGTGACCTACTCTGCTTGTAAAGTGACCAACATGGGATTGCCGAATTAATCTCATCCCTAACTTTGCTAGGTAGAAGATAAAATGAGGACTGAAGTGGAAATTAGAATATCTCTCATGCTAGCTCTGTAACCATGAGACATTCAAGTTTGGACGAATCACTTAGCCACTCTGGATTTCAAATTTTCACCAGTAAAATATACATAACAATGCCTTCCTTATTTATGGAATGCTTCATATTTTAAGTGCATTGTAAATATAAGTTGTTATTTGGTGGGGGTAATGAGACCTAAAAGATGCTTTAATTATACTTCTGTTGTTATAATTGGAGTTCCAGCCTCAATTTGATTTGAGAATATAAATCCAATATCTCAGAAACTTTATCCAAGTGTTTTATAGCTGAGCTTCATTGTTTCTCCTTTGAAATTTTTTCACTTTTCTATAACTTTCATGAAAATGGCTCTCAAAAATGCAAATGCTTCTCTAATGATTTGTTTTAGGCTATATCCTCATCTGTCTCAAGAAAGATGGCTGGTCATTAGTGCTCTGGATTACTTAATTAATTTCCTCAGGGAACTAAAGCCACAGCACTTGGGTTTATACATTTTGTATGCAGAAGAGAACAGTTGATGAAGTCTCAGAGTTCCTATGGCCTTCAATGGGCATTTACCCAAATACAAAAGAAGCTCTCTTTGTGAAGATTTTCAAATACAAGTGAGGTTATCTAGCTGCAAGCTTTCTTAAACTTGTTGAAATTCCTGAAATTCCATGTGGAACATGAAAAGTTCAAAGTTGACCTCCTATAAGTAAAAAGAATAGGGATATAAAAACCAACTCAGCAGTCTTTCCTCAATGCCTGGGGATTTTACAAAAAACTCTGCAAGGTGGTTGAAACTGAGTTTTACTGCAGTCCCTGCAGGCTCTCTCTGCTCTTGAGCTCCTGGTCGTGGAAAGATATGAGAGCCCCTCCCTCTCTGGAGGGCAATTTTATTTACACTATCATCATATTTTCTTGAGCCAACCCCTCCTTTTTTTTGGCCAAAAAAAAAAAAAAAAAAAAAAAGAAAACCATAGCATAGGAATATAAAAGGCAAAACACACACACAAAATGAAGTGACTGCAGTCATGCAGATTAAGGTTCCAATACAAGAGAGTATGTAGGAGAGAATTAAACACAAAATGGGAGCAAAATGAACCTGCATTTTCTACATCCTGGCAAAGGACCTGTTAAAGGTACCATTTAATTTTTTCTTCCTGCTTTGCCAAGCACTGCAGGGGAAAACCACAACATGTTTCTGACTGAATCATTAAAATTCATGCTGCTTCATTTCACCATGCTGTTCTTTAATTACTTTTTGTTCACTTGACCTCACTTTTGTTTCCTCACAAGTTGTTCCTCATAGTTACCATTCACTTCAGGCCAACACTTCTATCCTTGTCTCCTCCTAACCCTAGCAAAATATGTAAAATCCAATCTAATTGAGAAGAATTAAGGCCATCTGGCCCTAACTTGCTGAACTTCTTTATCTCAGCTTCAAAGTTTTCCTTGCCCATCTTCTCCCACCTAAGAACATGTCTCTATTTTTCTTTGTTTTCAATCCCTTTCTTTTTCAATTCTAGTTCTTCTAATTGTGCTAGATAACATCCATTGTTTTTTTCCCTCCTGAATTTTTTTCCCCATGAATTAATTTCCTTTCTTGTTTGTGGATATGATAGTTTTCCTTTAACTAGATTTTTCTTCTTTTCAAATGAGTGCTATCTACTGCCCTATACTAAACAAACAAACAAACAAAAATGAAACAAAACTAGTATAAAACCATGCCTTAAAAATTCCTTGGTCATGGCAAATCATTTTACTTTATTTTCTCTTCTTCACTCCCAAACATTGCAAAAATGTAGTCTCTACATACTACTTATGTTACCAAGCTAATGGCTTGTTGCCTGATGCACACGGAAGTCAATTCCATGATGACAGGATTTTGACGAAAGAAAGAGTTTATTGCAAGGCAACCAAGCAAGTAGACAGGAGACAAGGCTCAAGTCTGTCTCCCCAATCTGAGCACTAAAGGAGATTTTACGGGAATGAAAGGTGAGAGGTGGAGACACAAGTGGAGAGGTTTGATTTGGCATAGTCCAACTGGTTAATTATAGAGTTGTCCATATGTGGTAGAGTGGACTTTAGGCCAGCTCTTCTTTATTGAGGTACCTCTCACACTTGATCTGCTTCCAGTGTCTCCCTGTCCTTGTAATCTCGGTTCTGATGGAGGTGATGTCTGTTTCTGGTATCTCAAAGGTTGTGTAACAGACAAGAGCCAGTGTTTTCTGTGCATGCTCAGGTTATACGATCTGCAGTTAAACAAGCTCAGAAGAAAAGATTACAGGGACAGAGTACATTACCCCAAACTGGTTTTGGCTTGTCCACAGTTTCACTTATACTTCCTCACCTTACATTTAGCATTCAGACTTTCCTACTCTCTGCTTTACTCAAACTTTTCAGGTGCTGGCCTGATGGTTAAGACTCACATTCCAAAGTGAAAATGCCCAGCCCCAAGCAAAAGGAATGCTGCAGAAGAATCTGAATTTTGCAAAACAGACATCTTCTCTATCAACCCTCCCTTTGTCTCTGTGAGGCTTTCATGCTTAGTCTCTGTGGCCCATTTTTCATGTTGTTGTCTGAGCTTAGCCACATGTTAACTTCTGAAATTCCACTTCTGTTCAACATATTCCTCCGTTTGTCTCCCAGGACCTTGCCAGGTTACCTGATACACAATTGCTTCATCAGTATCAGAACCAGAGCTGGCTTGAAGAGTGTTGCCTGCAGTTCTGGTTGCTGCTTTCTTCCCAATAAACAGCTCAGGCAAAACTCTTTACTCAGTAGTCAGCAGGAACTCATGCGATTCAATGGCTTTTCCTTTATTCATCTTTCTCGTCTTCTCTACATCAATTGATATTATTGACTACCTCCTTCTTGCCTTTTGCCTTCCTTTGAACTCCATGACTAGGATATTTCTATTTCTCCATAATTGACTTGACCTACCTCTGCCTTACCACTCCCAAAAGTCTTCCTTCAGCTTCCTTCTCCTGTCTTTCCACATATCTTCTCCAGGGGTTGCCATGTACCTGAATAGTGCCAACTGTCACTCCAAAGAACTCAGGCCTTCTGTTTTCTTCTTCATTTTCTTTAATTGTCAGCTTGTAATCTATTTAGCAAATCTTCTTCAATCCATTTCTTCTACTTCATCCCCTCCTATCCATTCTGTTTTTTAAAATTATTTTATTCATTCATAAAATGCAAGGTTTCCATCTACCACCCTATTAACACCTTGCATTGGTGTGAAATATTTGTTATAATTGAAGAAAACACACCTCCTATCCATCTTGCTACCCAGCTTAGTACAGATTCTCCTTGCCTTCTCTTTGTAGTGTTTCAATGTTTCCTAAAGGGTCACATTACTTTTGATTACTTTCCCCTTCAATTCATTGTGACCTGCTGACAAATTATCTTCACTAGATCCCCATATTGATTCCAGAACTCCCTTCATTAAAGACCAAAAATGACTTGCTGTCCTACACCAAACTCCTTAAAGTTACCTTCAAAATTCCTTGCACTCTTCAACGACCACCTGCTCCTCCATTCATCACCACATATATCCTTCAGCCAGCAACCCTGCTCAACTCTCTTCCTATACAATATAGTTGCCTGCAGTTTTGCCTCTATTCCACAGCTCTCCCAACCCATTTCTTCCTGTTGAAGTCTTCTCTAAGGTTTAAGGCGTAGCCCAATGCCACCTCATTCAAAATACCCTTTTAAATTACTTTGACTAAATGCAATAGTTTCCCTTTTGAACTCCTATAGTTTTTTGATTTACTGAAAAGTCATTTATCATAATGAATCTTGGATTACAAATTTTAAACACACATCCTATCTCTCTGATTCCTCCAAGTCTTGCACAATGTCCATCAAACTGACTTGGGAATTGTGGGGAATAAGAAATGTTTCTTAAATGATCAGTAACTCCTTATTTTGAAGGATTTGGGTCATACCTTCTCCAGAGGTCTGCAGCAGAAGGAAGAAAAATAAAAGCTTTATTATTATTATTTTTAATATCTCCCTTCTTGTGTATTATCAGCATTAATTTACACTGGCTACTATAATTGCTTTGTATTGAATTGTAATCTAGGATAACAATCAAAACTTGAAATGCTCATGACTCAGACACTGCTTTTTTACCTGGTAGTTCCATTTGTCTAATCATCAGTCCTTTCCACTTGAGTCCTTATGAATGGGCTTGCCCTCAGGGCTTCCTCCCTCCCTCTTTTCATCCTGTCTCTCTCTATCTTCCCTCCTCCTTTTCATCTTCCCTTCTCTCTCTGCTATTCCCTTCTCATCCTTCTCTCCCTCCCTCCCTTCCTTTCTTCCATTTTTCTGGCAAACTTGTGATTGTTGAAAAGCTTTCCTTCTTGCAGTAGGTTTAAATATAACTCATTTACACTCTGACGAATACCATGAATTTGCCTGGGCTTCACTTTGGTCATAAGCCTAGCAACTGCTGGCTGCTGACCAGCTCTGTCCTCTGGGTTCTAGTAATAAATGGTGTTGTCTTTCTTGAGAAGAGTAGCCAAAGCATTTGCTAATTAAATCAGGGCTTCTCTGAGGAGTTTTTTTTTTTTTATTGTCACCACATTCTTTCAAGATAGTCAAAATAAACCTAAGCTCTCTTGTGCTCAAGTTCAAATGTCTTCATATTAACAATTATGACCACTTTGGGAATATGCTGAGCTGTGTAAGAACTTCTGTTTATTTCTTTTTTGAACTTGAGTTTACTAATTTGGGTGCTCTACAATTTGCTCTTTGCACAGAATCCAGGCCCTATTTTGGAGGATTAGTATTCACAGAGGTAGAAATTATTTTTAAGTGATTACTTCTCCAATCCTCATATATTCTCCCACACAGGCAAGACTCCGGGGTAACTTAGCTAATAAATGCTGCATATTGTTTTGTATTGCTGGAATTAACTTCTAAATATATCAATAGAAGTTGAGTCATAGTATCTTTTTAGAAAGTTACTGGATGCCCATGACAGCAAGCAGGTAATTTGGAGAAAATAAGAGAGCATCTTTGGCTATGGACAATGATGTCTTAGTGTCTTTATTAGCTTCCCTTTGTTGCTGCTAGCAAAACAAAGCATCTTATTTCTAACTTTGTTTCATAAGTTATTTTGCAATGAGGGGAATTTTCAAGACTAAACCATTCTGCCTATTTAATAGGCAGACTGAAAATAAAGCATGTGGGACAATGAAGCATACGGGAATACTACCCTACTTTTGTAAATTATATGCTCAATTTTATATAATTAATTTTCTATGATCAAAACACCATGCCCATTGTAGGAAATGTGAAAAGAATACAGATGATAAATAAATAAAATAGTAAAATTACTCATAATCTCCAATCTCTATGCCCATAACTATTCCATAGCCTAAATTGCTGTTAATATTTTTGGTTATATTACAAATTCCCCAAGTCCTCCCCAGACAAAAGGTACAAATAAGATCATATTAATAGTTATGCCCATTTTTTTTGCATCTCTCTCACCTGTACAGCTGCAGGGACTGAGCCCTATTTCCAGGCAGTCTTTACTTTCTAGTGCTCTGGGCGCTGCAGGAGTAGGTGTCATGTGCTCTCTGGAGTGGGAGGGAAGCCCTGCCCTTACCCCTCTGGATCACTAGTGGGAGCTCTTTGGGGCCATGTCCCTTGGCCTCTCCACTGCTTAGACCTGGAAAGCGCTTGCTCCCTGTTACCCATGCCGCAAACACTTGAGAGTTTCAACTGCCCGCTGCTCCAACTTCTAGAGGGGTTTCACAACAGAGTTCTTTGGACACCAGTATGTTATACAATTGAGTCAATATGCAGATTTTATGTCAACTTTTTTTCCTCAGGATAGGA
The DNA here is from genome assembly GCA_026826555.1 of Tolypeutes matacus. NCBI lineage: Eukaryota > Metazoa > Chordata > Mammalia > Cingulata > Chlamyphoridae > Tolypeutes > Tolypeutes matacus. The sequence goes on from JAKSZT010053813.1 coordinate 10,217,045, forward strand.
AGTATCAGTTTATTCCATTGGATGCAGATACAGACTCCATGAACATCCATTACTCAAAACTCAAAACTCAGGCTGATCTTCATCTCTCATCTAGATCAGATTTTAAAAATTGATTTAATTTGAAAACTATTTCATCTGCTATCTTAGTGACTATCACCCCTATGTTCTGACATTTAGTGGCTTGGATATACCTGTTCCCACAGGTTAGATGCTAGGTGCTTTGACTATACGTTTTGAATTCCTACATGAAACAGCTGCTATCGTGAGAAAATGGCCATAATCAAAGATTGCTTGGAGCAATGCTGGTTGAATGATAGAATTAACAAAATTGTATGTACGTAGCAACTGAGTAGAATTTTTGTGCTTATTCCCATTTGCCACAATCCCTTATGAATAGGATCTATATGTGAGGGTTGGACGGCAGTACAGTTAGTGGGATTCAGGATTGGTTGAATGACTAGGACACTAATGGTGGGTCACCGCCAAATAGACAGAAATGTGTTCTGTTCCAAAGGACTCCGTCAACTGCTGGGTCCTTGATTTTGTTCCCACTGAGAATAAAGATCAAATTTCTATGTACCATCAAGTTTTGGTGGGTGGTTTATCCATACCCACAAGGATGTTGACAAGCATAAATATTTATCAAGGTCTAAAGACAATACCAGATAGGAATAAAATTCTTAGCACATGTTCTAAAGGGCAATTTCACAGGGACAGGTCAAAAGAGACAGCTTATCACCAGAGCTTGTGGAAAAGGCTTAGAATTTTGGTTGGCTCAAATATCTATAAGGAGTAAAGTATTGCACCAACTGTCATGGAAACCTCAGGTGTCATCAGCGAAAGTGGTTTCAGATCAAGGGAGCCTGCAGGCAACTTTGTGCTAGACAGACCATAGCCAGGATATTGTATTCTTATCTGAATACTATACTTCAAGTGGGATAATGAAAAGCTAAAGTGACCAGAATGATGAACAAGCTCAAAAGCAGGAAATATTAGAATAAAATAAACGGATGGTTCTGTATCTGCAAAAGAAAAAAATTACTGAAGATATTACAGCTATCTTCAAGCAGCGATGCATGCTATTTTTTTAATTTTGCATCACTCCTGAGCAAAGAACAGGAGCAAGGAGAATTAACATGAATTTAGTACCTACTGTGTGCCGAGGCCGAGTTAGTCTTGTTCTGTGAATATACATAATTTCCTTAAATTTTCATAGCAACTTTACAAGATGGGGGTTGCTATATCCATTTTATAATTGAAAATCCTGAGTCACATAGAACTTCGGTAACTTCCCCAAGGTAGCATGCAAAGTCAGGGAATTTAGAATTAGCATTGTAGAATCTGGGGTCTTTGGCAGATATTTGTGATTCTCTGGGGAAACCACTCCTCCCACTCCTCAGTCTTTTGGTTTGGGCTGCACTGGACTCCCTTCTTGAATTCAGAGGTGGACATGTAACCCAGTCCTGATCATTCAGAGCACAAGGCCTCTGGCCCTCAAGGACTCAGTCCCGTCTTGTTCTAACCATTCTAGGACTTTTAATGGAACTATCATAGGGACGAGTCATTCTTATTTTTCAGTGGTGTTTTTGAAAGACTAAGATGTGAGTCTCGAGCTGCTGGCAGGCATTTTGCCATAATGAGCCAAATGATAGTGCCTGACAGTGGTACCAACACAAAGGGAAGCAGAGCTTGTAGTGCATGCTAAGCACCTGATATACATTTTTAAATTTAACCTTTACCATACATGTGAGAGTGATTTCATCATTATCTGAATTTTACAAAGGATAAAGCAAGCTTAATAACAATGTCAAGTCCCCAACGCTATTCATTGCACAGTCAGCATTCACACCCAGTGTTGTCACATTTCAGAAACCTCATTCTGGGGCATTCGTTGAATACTGTCTCTGTTTTTACAGATTTTACAAACAAACAACAAACTACACAGTTATCCTTCGGGTTCCTTACCTCATCAAATCTGCCCCTAATTGTAGAATTTCACGTTTGGGGAGTAGATAAATATATTAGCAAATTTAAGTAACTCCTCAGAGGTTTACTTAGCTTTCAAAAAGGCCGTTTGTTTAGATCAACATTTTACTTTTGTAATTTTGCAGTCCCATCTTGTCTCTGCTGCTGAGAATTATTTATTATCTGTGTGCACTTCCTCTTGCAAAGGGGTATGTAATGGTTGCCGTTTTGATTATGATTCATTAACCACTGTATGAACGCCTAAGGACTAGTAACAGGTGTTGAACCATTCTAGATTGCCTGGGAGTGGTGAGAAATGGTGCTAATTGTTTCTAGATCAAAAGGACTTCGGAGCCTCTTTTCGAAGTCATAGATCTTCAGCTAAGGGAGTTCACATCGGAAAGAAGGAATTGTGTAAAATCTAACTGAATACAGCACAAGTCTTTTTGTGCAAAAACCATGTCTCCTTAGATCAAACTACAACTCCTGCTTAATATTTGTGAATCTTCAGCTGCTACCAAAAGATAAAATTAAATGAGGTAATTATATAATAAATGAGAAATATAATTGACTTTTTCCCACATGACGCTGAAATCTAAATATCAGTGCATTAGTAGTTTGTGCTTTGACGCATTTTACCAAGTCTGGATTCTTTCTCTTTTAAAAAAATCCATATATTTTAATATTATGTGATAGGTAGTGTCCTCATTGAGTACCCCATTTATCTGTAAGCCAATGACTTTCCTGACTTACTCAGTAGAACAGTTGAAATTGAATTCATGCAAAATACCAAATGACGAAAGCATTGAAACTTAGAGATAGCTGATATTTAAATATATAATTTTATTAGTCATATAGCTCTAAAAGATAGAATTATATTATACACAGATAATTGATTTAGACTTGAAGTATGCTATAGATTACCTAGCTTTCATAATCATTACATTTTCATTTCCTTTTCTCCCACTCCACCTAATTTATGGCTTCACAATTATTGTCAGTTCTCCAATTGTATTTGAAATGTATCTACCTTTACTAAATCCATATTACTAGCACCTTTATCTAAGCCACCATCAGCTCTTGGTTAGGCTGCTGCAATAATTTTCAAACTAGTCTCCTGATTTTTCTAATGGTTCTCATGTATTAGTCAGGGTTCTCTAGGAAAACAGAACCAACAGAATATATATAATATCATATATATATTATATGTAATGTAAATATTATGGAGTTTTTATAGGAATTGGCACATGTGACTGTGGGGATGGGCAAGTATAAATTCTGAAGGGTAGGCTACAAGCTGGGAACTCTGATGAAGGTTTTCCATGAATTCCTTAGGAGAAGCTGGCTGGCTAATGTAGAAATGGAAATTCTCTCTCTTGACTGATGAAAATATCAGTTCTCCCTTTAAAGCCTTCAACTTTAAAGTTGAGACTTTAGAGATGAGACTTTTCTCATTGTTGAAGGCAATCTCCTCAGTTGATTGTAGATGTAATCAGTCATAGATGCAAATCAAATTACTGATGATTTAAGTCCAGGAAATATCCTCATACTAACAAGCAGGCCAGTGCTTGCTTGAAAAATTGGACACCATAACCTGGCCAAGCTGACACATGAACTTAACCATTACACCTCCTAAATTTCATTTTTCTGTTTTTAAAGAGACTTTGTTTTTAGAGAAATTTTATATTACAGAACAGTTGCATTGAAAATATAGGGGATTCACATATACCCCACTCCCTCCCCTTTCCACATTTTCCCCTATTAATAACTTCTTACATTAGTGTGGTACATTCCTTGCAATTGATGAACCAATATTGAAGCATTGCTACTAGCCAAACACTTCCTATATTTCGTTATTCATATAGCAGCCAGAATGAGGTATTAAGAACATAAATCAAATTACGTCAAAACTCTGTTTAAAATCCTTCTGGGCTCCCTATGACATGTGTGATAAAATCCTAAGACCCTTCACCCTACCTCCAAGGTCCTATGTGGTCTTAGCTCTTCCTGCCTCTTCAACCACAGGGCATGCTTATTTTCCCTTGTTCAGCATGTTCCAACTATACTAGCCTTCTTTCTGCTCCCTAAACAGAACAGTTTATTAATGCTTTTGAACACTTCCATCTGCTGCTGCTTCTGCCTGGAATTCTCTTTTCTTAGATCTTTTCATGGCTGGTTCATTGTCATTCAGATCACAACCTCTACAGCTGTGAGCTCATGAGCTACAGTTTCCTGACTGCCCAAATAAAGTAGACAATCTCAGCACCCCATTTAGTTTTATCATAGAAACAATTTTCTGTATTTTCTCACTTATTTATTTGTTTAATGTCTAGCTCACATCACTCAAATGTTGGTCCCACGAGAGCATGCAGCTTACTGTCTTCTTCAATGCAGTTTTCGCAAAAGCCTGAAGAATGGCCAATAAATGAGGCTTGCAATACATTTTTGTTAAGTGAAAGAACTTAACCATATTTTAGTTAGAGGAAAGATACTTGGAAAGACTACAAATACAAGCACAATATAAATATTGTATATTCTTTCAGCTATGTAAAATAGTATCAGTAGAGTAAAACATGTTGGGTAGAATTATAATAAATTGTTATCCTTGGTTATTTCTGAGGTGAGATGTTTTCCTTTTTAATGACTTTTTTGTTCAAATTTTGAACATCCATCTCTATTCTACTTAGAAAAAACTCAAAGAAGAAACCTAGAAGACTGGCAAGAATTTATAAATTGTTAAGAGTGGCTTCTATTGGGTAGATTTGGTGATTTTTTTCCTCCTTCTTCAATTTTTGCTATGTTTTCATTTTGTAAGAAGTTTCATGGCTTGGTTTTTTAATCAGCCAATAATTAACTTTTGCCGAAAAGCCATGATGGTAAGATTGCTTACAAGAATAGTCTCTCTTAATTTAATGAATATGAAGATGTCAATTAGAATCAGAGGTTGTCTAGGAATATTAGTATATATTGTGCATTAAAGAGTGGTCCCCTCTGAGAGGTACAGTCTCTTCACTTCTGTTTTGATGTTGGAGTCTGGTGGAAGTGGCACTACGACAGTTCTGAGCCTAGTGTTTTAAAGGGCTGGCTATCCCATCATTGTTCTCTTGGATCATTGAGGTTGCCATGTTACAAAGAAGCCTAAGCTAGCCATGTGCAGAGCATGGAGGAAAGAGGAAGATGCCCAGTAAGCCCCCAGCTGTTACAGTCCCCGGGCAGTCAGATCTTCCCAGATGAGGCCTCAGAAACCACAGAAGAGAGAGGCATTGGCTGAATAGAGTAGGAATAATGGGTGTGGAAGTATTAATGAGGTTCATTCAAAGCCACAAGGGAATCAACTTAAAGAAGTCTTCTTGAAAGCCATTGTTTTAGTTTGCTATATGCTGCTGATGCACATACGAGAAATGAGTTGGCTTTTACAGTGGGAATTTATTAGGTTAAAAACTTACAGTTCTGAGGCCATGAACTTGCCCAAATCAAGGCATCATCAGAGATGCTTTTTCACTGAGCTATAGCTGTGAGCCATCAGGCACATGGCAGAGTCCATTCATCTCTCCTCTCTCCTCTAATCCTCCTTGCTTTCAGCTTCGGGTTGCTCTGACTTTCACAGCCATGTAACAGGGCCAAGAAAGTGATCAAGAGGATCATCTTAAATTTATTGATATCTCAATACTGGCAAATGAAGAATTTTAAAGGGTTTTTGAGAATTCTGGATGACTGGAATTTTTTTCTATCTTTGTTATCTATTTATAGACTGCATTCCAAGAAAACTCCCAGAAAATGTTTAAAACTGAAAAAAAAAAGTTGTAAGCTATTTCTTGGTTAACAGGGAAGGGCAAGTCTTGCATCTTTCTCTAAAGTCAGATTTGATGTTGAAGATATTTAATAAAGTAAATACAAACCCAAAAGCAAGCAAAAAGAAATAATGAAGAAAGAGCAGAAATCAAAGAAATAGAAAACCGGAAAAAAAAGAGAGAAAATAATTAAACCAAAAGAAAATTCTTGGTGAGAAGTTCAATAATATTGATAAACTTCTAGCAAGACTGATTAGGTAAAAGGAGAGAGAGAGGGAGAGAGGGACTGAGAGAAATTACCAATATCAGGAATGAGAGAGGTGACATCACTCCAGTTTCTGCAGATAAGGGCATGTTATGAACAACTGTATATCAATAAATTCAATTAAGCAATGTAGGTGAAATATATAAATTACCAGATTAATTCAAGAAGAAATAATCAGAATAGCTTGATATCTATTAATAAAATTAATGTAGCACAATATTAATAGACTACAAAAGAAACTTATTTAACTAAATCCAGTATCTACTCCTGATAGAAACAACTTTCAGTAAACTAGGAATAGAAGGGAACTTCTTGACATAATAAAGAGCATTTATGAAAAACTTGTAGCTAACATCATCCAAATCAGAAAAAACACATTGATGTACTCTCTCACCACTTTTATCTAAGATTTTAGTAGAGGTTCTAGCTAGTGCAAAAAGGCAAGAAAAAGAAATAAAGGGCATTCAGATTGGAAAGGAAGAGGGAAACCCACTTTATTCATAGTTGATAATTGTCTAAATAGAAGATGCAATAGAATCTACAAAAAATAAAAATTGTTTGAACTAATAGTGAGTTTAGCAAGGTTGCAGGATAAAGGACCACTATACAAAAGTTAATTGTATTTTATGCACAAGTAAACAACATAAATTGAAAATAAAGTACAATTTTACCATTAAAAGATATGTAGTACCTGTATACTGCAAGTGCAAAGCATTGCTGAGAGAAATTAAAGAAGACCTAAGTAAATGAAGAGGTAAAATATGCTCATTGATAGGAGGAGCCGATATTTTTAAGATGTCAAATCTCTCCCAATTAGCTATTGATCTATAGATTCAATGCAATCCCAATCAAAATCCCAGTAGCCTTTCTTTTTGCAGAAATTGACTGTTGTAAAACTCATGTGAAAATGAAAAGAACCTAAAGTAATCCAAATGGTTTTGAAAAAGGAATAGATCTACACAGATATGGTTATATGATTTTGACAGAGTTGCAAAGGCAAATCAGAAGAGGAAGGACAGTCTTTTTAGCAAATGGTGCTGGAACATTGGATATTCATATGCATAAAAATGAACATTGAACTGTATCATATAAAAAAGAACTGAAAATGGAACACCAACCTAAATTTAAAACCTCGAACTATAAAACATCTTGAAAACACAGGGAAAATACCTTTGTAGCTTTGGATTAGGCAAAGATTTCTAAGATATACCACAAACACAATTCATAAGGGAAAAAATTGTAAATTGGTTTTAATCAAAATTGAAAGCATCTGCTCTTCGAAAGACAAGCTTTAAGAAAATATTTGCAAGGCCTGTATTATATAAAGGGTTGTTTTTAAAATGTATAAATAACTCTCAAAACACAGTAATAAGAAAACATGCAATCCAATAAAATTGAACAAAAGGTTTGAACTGGCACTCCCTCAAAGAATTGGTATATATAGCAAATAAGCACAAAAAGAGGTGGTCAATATAATTAGTCTTAATTGAAATGCAAAGTAAACCTACAATGAGATGTCACTATACTAGAATGGATAATTAAATTTGTTACAATTACTAAGAGTAAAAAGTGTCAGTAAGAATGTAGAGCCACTGAAATTCTACTGCACTGTTTTTGGGAATGTAAAATGGTACAGCTACTTTCAAAAAGTGTTTAGCATTTTCTTAAAATGGTGAACATGCACTTATCCAGTCTTTATCTCTTAGGTATTTATCCTAAATTATCATGCACATGAATGTTCACAGCAGCTTTATTTGTAATAGCCCAAAACTAGAAGAAACCTAAGTGCCTACCGACTGGTGATCGGCCAAACAAATTGTGGTATATCCATACAATGGAATACTCCTCAGCAATAAAAAGGAAAGTATTATTAATACTTGCAACAACATGGGTAACTCCTAAAATAATTCTGCTTAGTGAAAGAAATCAGATAAAAAGATTAACACTAAGCATAGTATCTATTTTAGTTTCCTCACTGCTAAAGCAAATACCATATGATGGGTTGGTTTAAAAATAGGAATTTATTTCCTTACAGGTTCAGAGGCTTGAAGGTTTGCTTCCTCTTGGGGTCCACATCTTCTGGCTGGCTAGGAATCTTTGGGCTTCCTTGGCTTTTCCATCACACAGCAGTGCATACGGAGATGCTTTCTCCTTTCTCTTCTGGGTACCATTGACTTCCAGCTTCTGGCTGCTTTCGGTGGTTTCTTCTTCTGTGTTCAACTTACTTTATTTGTAAGGAATTCAGCTATCTGGGATTCCAGCCCTCCCTCATTCAGTTTGGGCATGCCTTACCTAATAACATTTTCACAGGTCCTGTTTACAGATGAGTTTATAGCCATGGGGCCAGGGGTTGGGATCTGAACATGCCTTTTGTGGGGACCATGATTTAATGCCTAATATTATATGATGCAGTTTATACAAAAGTCCAAATAATGCAAATTAATATAGTGGCAGAAAGCTGGTCAGTGGTTGTCTGGTTATGAGGATGGGGTAAACGAGGGCAGCAGGGACTACCAAAATCCAGGAAGAAACTTTTGATGGCTATCAATATGTTCATTGTTTTGATCGTGGTGATGGTTTAAGTGGAAACTTATCAAATTGTACACTTTAAATCCATACAGTTTATTGTATGTCAATTATGCCTTAATATAACTGTTAAATAACAAAACAAAACAACAGGAGTAAGAAAGAAAAAAAATATATACTTAGGAAACTCTTCACTCCTTAGTAGTTTTCTTATTAATTCAAATTCTTAGTGCTGTTAATATTTAAATCTGTTTAAAAAATGCATTCGTTTTAAAATTTAAAACACCTTCATGAAACTAGTCATCTTTCTACAAAGAGAAGTTCAGTCTAATGTTGAGGAATCTTATGATTCTGTGGCTCTTTTATAGATGCACCTGTTGCTGATGTTTGGATAATGAGTTTGAATTGAAAAGAAATTTAGTCAAGAATCAATTTCTTACCTTGCTTTGAACAAACTATTCCCAGGGGAATAGCATAGCTCCTAGGTTTTCCTTCCCAGTTGCTCAGTGACATGTCTGTTTTTCTCTTTCGTCCCTACAATAAGTTATAACATTAAGAATTAAATAGAAAGTAATTGGCTTACATCATCTCACTTAAATATAATAATGATTCAAAAAATACAGCGTTAAATTCTTGTCTTGAAGATAATTTTATAGTTCTCTCTCCTAAAACTTAATATATTTAGTATATCATAGCTAGCATTCAAGAGACACGGTGTCTCTATTGCTTGCTGCATACTCATTATTATGTCCTGTCCGCATTTTCTCATAAGATTATTAGATATCCAGTAAACAATAAGATTTTGATTAAACCATCCATTTTTAAATCAGTTTCTTTTGCTGTTTGTTGAGTGCATTATAGCCCTAGGAAAACAGACTTTCTAGCTCCTTTTTTTGGTTTGTTTTCTTCCTCCCCTTACTATTCTAGATAGAAAGAATGATGTACAGAGACGTGTACAATTTCATGTCATTTTATATTTCAAAAATGACTTTGATATGGCAAAAAGTTGGATGGCTAAACTTTACCACCCACTATGTAGGCTTTGAAGCTAATTAAAATCTGGTAGCTTCTGAATTAACTTGTGAGTCCCTACAGTGATGGAAATTGCTTCTTTCCAGTATTATTGACTGAGAGAGAGCAGGTGATAACTTGTTTGCATCCTTTGAACAAGTTCATTAGTTTCCCATAATGGTTATTGCAGGTAAACACTCCAATATTTAATTAGCAGACTCACTTTGGTGAGCTTATAAACAATTACAGGACCTTTTCCCTTCCGTTTGTGTTTTGGACTCAAATGTTTTTTTATGGCTAGTCTGACTCATCTTCAGTCAATAGTTTTATGCCTGACAGCTGCCATTAATAACTATTAAAGTCCCTGCCTATATTTTTATTTTTCATGATCTAAAAATAAGATTCCATCAATCTTCAAGATTAACTGCCTGGGCAGCAAAAGTTTTAAGCCTCTTTACTCCAAGACTTCCAGGTGACACCACTTAAACTAAATCTAGTATGTCCTTGCCTAAGAAATTGAAGTAACATGCATTAAAAATTTCTGTATTGAGCATAGACATGTGTTCCACTGACAATATGCTGGTATAAGTGTACTTTCAATTTCAACATATATTGAATACCTGCCATGAGCTTGTACCTAGGGATGTCAAGGGTATAGTGATCTGGTCTCTGCCTTAAAATAATTCCCAACGTAATAGGGGGTATTGGTAAACATTCAACTATATTGCTTTTTTTTAGTAATAATAAACCATATTTTTAGAAAAGTTTTAGATTTACAGAAAAATTATATCGAAAGTATAGGGAGTTTGTAATGACAGATATATGACATTAAACATTTGTCAAAGCCTATAAAACTGTGTAGTATATTACTTTTTTTTTAATCTTTTTTTTAACTTTATTTTGTACATTTAATAATTGAAAATATAAACAATTAAAAACTAAAAAGTAAACACACATGAATAAATATATACATTTCTCAATTAAATGTAATGGATACATATAAATTTTTTTTTTGAATCAAACAATATATTACACAATATATTTGGTTCATAGTAACGCATTCATACAGTATTTGTCCTTTTGTGTCTGGCTTACTTCACTCAACATAATGTCCTCCAGGTTCATCCATGTTGCCATATGCTTTATGACTTCATTTCTTCTTACAGCTGCATAATATTCCATCGTGTGAATAGACCACAGTTTATTTATCCATTCATCTGTTGATGGACACCTAGGTTGTTTCCATCTTTTGACAATGGTTAATAATGTTGCTATGAACATCAGTGTGCAGATGTCTGTTTGTGTCACTGCTCTAAGTTCTTCTGGGTATATACCCAGTAGTGGTATTGCAGGGTCACATGGCAAGTCCATATTCAACTTCTTGAGGAACTGACAAACAGTCCTCCATAGTGGTTGTACCATCCTGCATTCCCACCAACAGTGAAGAAGTGTTCCTATCTCTCCACATCCTCTCCAACACTTGTAGTTCTCTGTCTTTTTAATAGTGGCCATTCTGATAGGTGTGAAATGATATCTCATTGTAGTTTTGATTTGCATTTCCCTAATCATGAGTGATGTTGAGCATTTCTTCATGTGTTTTTTTGCCATTTGTATTTCTTCTACGGAGAAATGTCTATTCAAGTCTTTCGCCCATTTTTTAATTGGGTCATTTGTCTTTTTATTGTTGAGTTGTAACATCTCTTTATATATCCTGGATATTAAACCCTTATCAGATATGTGATTTCCAAATATTTTTTCCCATTGAGTTGGCTGCCTCAATTTTTAAAATTTAAAATACATTTTAACCCTAACCCTAACCTAACCCTTTACATTTTTAAAATTTAAAATTAGTGTGTTAAAACTCAGAGAAATGAGACTCAGAGGGATGTTTGTATAGTGGATAGTGGGACTTTGAGGAACGGCTTGTGAAGGGGAAGAGGTTAACAAGTGCATATTAGAGCATTGAAAGGAGTACTTGGAGAAAGTGAATAGCAGTTTTTAAAAAGTAGTGTTTTGTGTGAACCTCCAGCAATATGGAGAAATATCTAAACAGGATTTTAAGAAAGTTTTTCTTTGTCTTGCCTCCCCTGGGGGTGGGTGGAAACAACTGCAATAAACAGTTACATGCTTCTTCAAGGCTTTTTTGTGAGGGACGTGTATTTCTTCTGAACGTTTCACTATGCCCAGATTGACCATTTTGAACTCAGCTTTGTAAGGTACACATTTTAAGGAATAGAATCTTAAGTTATAGCTGTAAGGTGAGAGCTTAGTGACATTTTGAATAAAACCATTACTCTAGAGCTAAGCTAAAATCACACCTTTGCCATGACCGCTCGGATGTTGGAGCTATAATACAAGGGATTGGGATTTAACAGGACAAAAGGTGTGGTTGGTTTTTGAAATACCCCGAATCAATGGAAATGGCAGAGGCCTCTCTGGGGTTAGAATTATATTGTTTGGAAAAATTTGCTCTTCAAAACTGTGTGTATCAGAGGCAGAACTAAATTTATTCAGAATTACGTTAAGTCACTAAATTAAGGAAGTAAGTTGTAAACTAAAAAGTTGTATTTACCCAATAATCTTAGACAAAACCTTCCTAGGAAATTAAGTCTTTCAAGGACAGAGAAAAAGTCAGAGGTTCCTTGGAAGAATTTTGCTTGCTTGCATTAGTATCTGAATTCTCAGAGACTTGCCTGCTACAGGGAGACGCAATGGCAAGCAGGGTTTGGAATTGCTGGTATGTATGTTTGCTACTGAATTAAAGCCAAAGAATTTTAAAGCAGGGGGGCTCAAATTCACTGTCATCTGTGGTTCAGAATAAATTAATGCATCAGGCAGGATGCTTCAAGAGAAAAACTGGAGAACGTGGTAGCTGTCCCCTTCAAGGGATTCAGCCACACTGGAGTCCAATGGTTGCTACATTTTTCATATTTTAAAAAGCAAATGGAATCCAGGATTGTAAAAAATATTAAATCTCCCAATTTTTAATTATTATTTTCCAATAATACAATTTACTTTAAATGCTGTTGAGAGTCATTATTAGGATCAACAAAGGACATCTGCAGGCTAAATCTTGCAGACAATTAGTATATCAACTCTTGTTATAGCCATGAGTTGCTAAATACAACCAAGCTTCATCAAACACCCAAGGACATCCTGACTGCTTCTTATAGACATAGCATACAGAAGGAACCAGAGATAAAAAAGTATCTACTAAATAAGTCCACTTATATAAAATTCACAAGCAGACAAAAAATTCGATGGTGTTAGAAGTCTGGTTATCCATGGTTATTGCCTGGCAGCATTCATAAAGGGTATTCTCATATGTTTCTGCATCTCAAACTGGGTTCTGATTATGGATGACCTTTCATTTTGAAAGGAATCTCTCACCTGTACACACAATGCATGTATTTTTGTATGTATGTTTAACCTCAGTTGTTAACTCAAACTTTTTTTAGCTTGGGTGGAATTTGGGGAGAAGTTTTATTGGTAGTAAGTATAATAATCATTTAGCTGGATTTTTAAATGATTTTAAAAATAAAGACTTGCATTTATGACTTAAAAAACCCACCATAGAGCCACCCAGATTCTCACAGTTAGTGACAATAGTCAGGACTAAGGAAAAATAGATCACCTAGTAGAGCTCAGACTCAAGATAGTTGGACAGGAGTGGGGAGCTCCGAGTGTTACAAGTGTCCCTCATACTCCTGAGCTCAGTTCTTCTTATACACATGGTACTGCTGAGAGTGGTAGAGAAAAAGGTTGGGCATATTATCAACCAATTAGATAATCTCCAGAGCCAGACCAGAGTTCAAGTTAGAGATTACCTTTCTAATTTGCTCCCAGAGTGACTGGATGGGTAAGAGGTGAGATCACTGTGATGATCTGGGTGTGAGTCCCTGGCACACTCAGGTTCTCATCAGCACTTTGAGAGCCAGGTGTTCTCACACCCATTGCCATTATGAGGTGAACAATCACACTGACAAAAAAAGGACATTGGGAATCTTCCGCCTTTTGTCTGGGCTGGCAACATAGACAGGGGCTGGATTGAGAATGAATTCTCATAATAATGAATTTTCTCCCATGGCAGCTGGAAATACCCCCATCGCCAAGGTTTTTGAAAAAGCTTTATGCATGTAGCCAGGCTGAGGCAGACAACACCATCCACAAGGTCAGGCGAGGGGATTGACCCAATAAGAGAAGATGAAAAGGGTGTTTGGCAGTAAGTCAGAAAAGGCAGTTGCCTCAAATCAGTATCTTTCCTCTTCTCCTTATCTTCTCCTCGGAAACAGTGTTGTATAAAAACTTTTCTTCAGAGGAGGATATAATAAAATAGATGATTTTATTCTCCAAAATTCCAGAAGAGCTCCTCCTCTTGAAAAGCAACCAGATAAGGAGATAAATTACATGCATTACTCCATTTAATACTACCCGCAGGGAAACAGATGTGGCTCAAGAGGTTTGGCGTCCGTCTACCATATGGAGAGATGGGGGTTTGATCCCTGGTACCTCCCGGTAAAAAAAAAAAAAAAAAAAAAATACTACCCACAGGTTTCCAGATAAGGAATCAAAGAGGTTAAATTACATATGTGCATAGTTAGTAAGAGGCAGGGCTAGAATTTAAACTCAGATGTAACTCCCACATCCATGCTTTTAACCACTACTCTGTTATACATTTATGAGTGGGAGTTATAACCGCTGGGTGTGGCACGAGCAGGAGGAGAGGAAGGGAATCTTGGGTGGTAAGTGAATTCCAAGGATGAATACTGCAGAAGTTGATGGGTACAAAGGAAGGACATTAATGGCAATAATCAACCTGAGAGATCCAATTGGAGCTTCGGTATGATGCTGTAGTGATGTCTCTGCAACTTCCCAGATGTGACAAAAGTGAGCATGGTTGAAAGTGGATGACTGCAACATGATAGCTCCACTCAGAGCTGACCCTGAAGGAGGGCAAAGAAAGAAGATTCCTCTGTGGGCACAATTTGGCATTTCTTTGTCTGAAGTGAAAGGTGGCTAGAAGCATATCTACAATGATTTGAAGGCAGTTGCTAGCACGGGATGTCAGAGACATGGAATGAACAGGACTATATGATTGTTGAAAAGGAAGTCTGGGGAAGAGGCATGTAGGTGAGGCTCTTGGAGTTGGCATAGACCTTGATATTTTTGTCTTATGTGACTAGTATAAAAGGGTAGACACTACTTAGGAGACTCTTAATAATTATAAGGACAATTATTAATTAGAAGTGAAGCACTTTGAAGATGTTGGTCAGCCCTTTCATTAGCCACCCTGGTGCTTGCTTAAGGGGCCCATGAACAAAGCGGTTACGGGGGCAGTGAAGGAGGCTTTGCAGAAGATCTACAATGTGGACTTCCCTTGACTTTTGACAGCAGTATACTGCTACTGCTGAGGGTCTAATCTTCCAATAACAGATACCAATATTGGGCTCTTAATATGGCCACATTCTCTGAGGGTCCAGCCAGCTATCTGGTAGGTAGTTGATTACACAGACGTCTTCCATATTGAAGGATACAAAGATTCATCCTCAGTGAAATGGACTCATATTCCACAAATGGATGAGCCCTCAGTTCTCAAAATGTCTCTGCCAGCACCACCATCCATGGGGTCATGGAAAGCCTTAGCCATAATCTTAGTATTCCACTCAGCATTGCTACTGATTAAGGGCTTTATATCACAGCAAAGAAAGTATTTGGGTTATAGTTTAGTTTAATGACATTATATTTTCTTTCTACATGTTTCATTAAATAAAAGTCTGAAAATCATGCATATTCTATGGACATGATGGAAAATTATCTTCAAGGGATTATTTCTATTATATTGATTTAAAAGTCTGCCTTCCTATAATTTCTGTTCAATTGATCTTTTTCAGAGATCTGGCTGTAAAATGTGGAAAGAAAGGCTTTAAATAGGTTAAGTAACCTACCCTAATGTGACCCAGGAGGTTAGTGACAGAGGCAGATCCAGAACTGCTCTGGACGCATTACTGTCTCAAATTGCCTGGGCAAACAAACGTAGGGGAAAGGCCTTCAATTTTGAAGTTTGAAAGAACTTGTTTTTGAAACTTATTTGCTTTGATATCTGAAGCAATTCACTTAACCACTCTGGGGTTAATCTTAATTTCCTTATATTCAAATTAGGTAAATAATGCCTACATTCATGATAAACAAAATGTGCTGGAGCATAGGTTGGCGCACAGTAGTTGGTGGCTAAATGGAGAATGTAAGTTTTTTTAAGCCTTTGATTTATGATGGAATTATTGACTACAATAGAGACTATATCCTGTGGAATCAATGAGTTGCTGACATTAGATGCCATCCAGCTTGCTTTCCAGCCTTAGGAAATGCTCTCTGCTGAATCATAACTGGTTTATATAATTGTAAAACATGCTGTCCAGCTCAGGAGATAGAGGAAACATTAGAGCTGAAAATCCTACACCTCTTTTAGGCATAATTTTTATGCAGAAAAGAATTTTCCCTATAATTGGTGCTAGTCTGTACTTTGCAACCAAAATAGTATGTTAAGCATTCCTTGGGAAGTTAAATTCAGGTATTCTCTTTGGCTGTAGATGAAATTATTTCAAATAGATGGCGTGTATGTTGGTCAATTTGTTAAATAGCCACTCACTTAGCTAAGAGTACACAATCAACTATATAATTCATATGTAGACCTTCGAGCGCCTGAATAGCCTAGACTGGCAGCCATTTTATACTGAAAAAGTATGTTGGCTACTGCCATTTTCCTTGCTACTGTGGAGACATATTCTGTGCCTCTTAATGACTATTGACGAAAGCACAAATACAAATACCCTCAATATGCTAGTTCTATTCATAAGGACCACGGAACCAAAATCTGGGAAAAGTTACGAAAATATTAATTATTTGCCTAATTGTATCCCTCACTGGATTATAAATTTCTCCCAGTGCAAGATTGTGACATATTTATATTAGTGTGCTAATCTCAAATATCATGTCTATTACATAACAAGTACACAATAACTAATGTCACCGCAGAAAAAAATAAAACCAGAAAGTAGTGTTCTGTTGTATCTTTCTAAAAGCCTCATCTTATTTAAAAAGGAAATCAAGGGATAAAACACACATACTTGAACCTTGTTAAGAATACTTACAGGGTGACGTGAGCAGAAGTTTCAGATTGTAATTTGGTAAATTGAATCTTAAAGACTATGACATTATTAGTGGTACAAACATTGAATTAAAACTATAAAACCCCCAATTATAAGATCATGTGTAATTTATGTAAATTACCAGTGTCTTCTAGCTTGATGCAGATTCTTATATTATTAATGAGCTAGACCTTTAAAACCTCTTGGCAAGTCAGCTTTGTTGCTTGCTAATTAGGCTCCACATTTTAAAGACACATTTTTATTTAAATTAGAAAAACTCAGCAACTCTTCAAGAATTTGAAAAACAAAGTCCAATGCTTGCCCATTTAGTTGATTATCTTTTCATCCAGTACATTTCCAAATAGTTTTCTTGCATTTAAGAGAAGTAGACAACATTGAAAATAAGCAACTTTAACTTAACACCTAAAAGCATTTTTAGGACTTGGATCATGAATTTATTTTGTCACTTTTTTTTAATTTAAATTTTTTTATTTAGGCAGTACTGGGAATTGAACCCAGGACTTCTTACATGGGAAACAGGCACTCAACCACTGAGTTACTCCTGCTCCCCATTGTCACTTTTATTAATACTTTAATGCTACTGAAAATATGCTATATATTTTGTATTCTGTAGAAAAATTGAAATTGCAAAATTTAATTATTTTAAAGGGAAAAAATAGGGCTATTTCAGAATTTGGCATTGTTGTCTTTTCAGACCCCAACTGTTTTACTCATGATTTCAAAGGTCCCTTCTTAATCTAATGTTCCCTTTTTTCTATTCTAGATCCTATCCAAGATAGCACACTACTAGTTATATATTTTCTTAGCCTCCTCTGGTTTATAACAGTTTCTTAGATGTCTCTCATTTTTGATGGCCACTTTTGAGGAATACTGGCCAGATACTTTGTAGAATGTTACTTGGGATTTGTTTGATTTTTTTCCCCCTAAGATAGAAGTCACAGGCTTTTGGGTGGAAGATCACAGATGTGAAGTGTCATTCTCCCCATTATACCTAGGGTACATGCTATCAACATGACATCACTGGTAATGTCAGCCTTGATCAACTGGCCATGGTAGTTTTTGTCAGATTTCTACATTGTGAAATTCCATTCTTCTTCCTTTCCAAACTCTAGTCTTTGGAAATGAGTCACCAAGTACAACCACAATCATGGCAGGAGGTTAAGCTCCACAATCTTGATGGGTATTTTCATAAATTACTTGGAATTCTCCTATATGGGAGATTTGTTTCTTTTCCTCCACTAATTTTTAAATTCATCCCATAATTTATGTAAGTCTGGATTTATGAATATTTATTTTATGCCTTGGGTTATAATCTGGTACTATGCTATTCACTTTGTTGCTCAAACTGTTCCAGCTTTGGCCATTGGGAGCTCTTTCAGGTTAGCTCCTGGGTCCCTTTTTAACTTTATTTTTAAAGAACTTCTAGATTATGGAAAAGTTACATTTAAAATATAAGGGATTCCCATATACCTCACTCCTCCCCTTCTAACATTTTCCCCTATTAATAACATCTTACATTACTGTGGTACATTTGTTCAATTGATGAACAAATATTAAAGCATTGTTACTAACTATGGTCTGCAGTTTACATTATGGTTTACAATTTGTACCGTACAACTTTATAGGTTTTGATAAAATGTATAATGGCCTGTATCCGTCATTGCAATATCATGGAGAACAATTCCAATGCCCTAAAAGTGCCCTGTGTTCCACTTATTCTTCCCTCCCCCTCCCCTCAGAACCTCTGGTAACCACTATCTTTACATCAATGTTACAATTTCTTCCATTACTACAGTATGTCTACTTTGATCCATGGTTGTATTCCCTTTATGTTTGATCATTCTTCAGTCTTGAGGGTTTTGGGATGTTGATACCCATTCTGCTTCAGATTGAGAGGGGGCTTTGATCTTAAGGCAGATGGAAGGAACTGTTTTGCTTGCAGTTGTAGATACCCTTTGCTTTTGGGGATAGGGATTGTTCATCATCATCATTTTGTTAGTTGTCTTGGGCAAGTCTGATGAACTGGAGAGTAGGTGTTGGCCACAACTCTACTGAGATCCAGGGCTCAACCATCATATAAACAGACTGAAGATTTAAGCCCCTGGGACGTATATTTAATGGGTATGGTGATAATTATAGATTCAAATAAAATAGTTAGAAGAATCATGTGTTGGTAAATGATAAAAGAGTCTGACTTTCTTAAAGTGGAGAAATAGGATATTATATATTCCAAGGTAAGGCTCACCAATGGGGTGCTGATTTCATGGGATTGTGTGTCTTGCCTATAGTATCCAGATGTCTCTAGAGCCCTTGGAAGCACCCCAGTTTGAGGCTTTGTTTACTGTGGCAGTTAGTGATATCCACCTGAGTCATACATAAGTGTAACCTCTGAAATGACCTCCTGACTTACTTTGAAATTTCTTAGCCATAAAAAATTCTTTTGTATTTAATGTTTCCCCCTTTTGGTCAAAATCTTTTTCCAGATGCATCACTGGTTGGTGCTTGGTTTTAATCTCTTGGTGACAGGGAGGCTCATCCCTGGGAGTATGTCCCACACTTGGGGGAAGGTAGTGAGTTTATTTGCTGAGTTTGGCTTAGAGGGAGGCCACATATGAGTAAGAAGTTGGTTTTCAGGAGCTAACTTTTAGGCAATGGATATTGTTGGACTACGTTTCAATTTTACAGGAATAAGTTTCATAAGCACAAGCATTAATATTGAGGGCTTGGAGTATTGGTCTCTTTTCTTTTATTAGGCACTGCCTATGTACTTTAGAGATTCTTGCCACTCTATTAGAGAACATAGCAGAACCCCCCAGGATGGGAATTTAGTATTTTGTTGGTTATGGTGTGTGTCTCCACCCACTGAGATAACACCCTATGATCACATGAACACATTCTTATTCCATAGAAGCATGCCCCATGTGCACCCTTCCCCACACATCCTCCTGCCACTGATACCCTGCACTAGTGACCCTCCCTTGCCATAGTGGCCAAAAGAATGCCTCCACAATTGTATTCTACACCATAGTCCTCTACCTCCCCAGAGTTCACCTGTTCCTTCCTCCAGCCCTTGTCCCAGCTTTATGGATAACCCAACTCACCTCCCTAACCCTGCTCACACTCACACTCCAGCATCGTCAACCCACTCACATTGCTGTACCACCATCTCACCTCTATCCACGCCAAACCTCCCCCATCCACCTTATCATAGATTCTCCCAGATTAAGCATTGGCTCACCATTCTCTTTTCCCTTTCTGTCTCCTGGTAACTAATCTTTCAGATTCTATCTCTGTGAGTCTGCTCAATATCCTTAGTTCATACCAGTGAGATCATGCAATTTTTATCCTTTAGTGACAGGCTTACTTCACTCAACATAAAGTCTTCAAGATTCATCTATGTTGTCACATGTGTCAATACTTCATTCCTTCTTGCAGCTGAGTAACATACCACGTTTTGTTTATCTGTTCATCTGTTGATGGACACTTGGGTTACTTCCAATTTTTAGCAATTGTGAATAATGCTGTGATGAACATTGGTGCGCATATATCTGTTTGCAGCCCTGCTTTCAATGCTTCTGGGTATATTACTAGTAGTGGGATTGCTAGATCATATGGCAATTCTATACTTAGCTTCCTGAGGAACTGCCAAACCATTCTCCACAATGGCTGCACCATTCTACATTCCCACCAGGAATGGATGAGTATTCCCATTCCTCCACATCTTCTCCAACACTTGTAGTTTTCTGTTTTTTGTTTTTTTTTTTTCTTTTTTAAATAGCAGCCAGTCTAACAAGTGTAAGATTATCTCTCATTGTAATTTTAATTTGCATTTCTCCTGGGTTCTTTTGATGTGCCCTTATCCTTTTGTTTTTTGTTTTTTGAGCATATCCTTACTTCCTGGCACTATAAGATGCTCTGGGTTTCCTTTCATATTCTCTGACTATCCCTAGAACCAACCATTTTTTCAAGGATCCTTGGTTCCTTTTATTGGAAAATGAAATTAGAAACCACAGTCAGGGACCTGTATGTGCTCATTTCTAATGTGGAGTCAGTGTTTCTAGGCTCTCTCAGCAGATAGAATTAAGAAAAACATACTAATTTTCATCTCCAAATATTTGCTAAGGCATTGTTGTTGTTTTTTAAAAAAAGATTTATTTATTTACCCCCCCCCATTGTTTTGCTCTTGTTGTCTGCTCTTCTGTTTCCATTCACTCTGTATTCTTCTGTGTCTCCTTGTCTTCTCTTTAGGCAGCACCAGGAACCGATCCTGGGACCTTCCAGAGTAAGAAAGAGGTGCTCAATCTCTTGCACCACCTCAGGTCCGTGGTCTGCTGTATCTCTTATTGTCTCTCCTCTGTGTCTCTTTTTGTTGCATTATTTTGCTTCACCAGCTCTCCGTGTGGGCCAGAACTCTGTGCGGGCCAGCACTCCATATCGGCCAACACTTCATGTGGGCCAGCTCTCTGCTTGGGCCAGCTCACCGTACGGGCCAGATTGCCTTCACCAGGAGGCACCAGGAATCAAACCCTGGACCTCCTATATGGTAGATGGGAGCCCAATCGCTTGAGCAACATCTGCTTCCTAAGGCATTGTTTTTTGCCCTTTCTACTTAAACATATTTGTCACAGTCTTTTCAATTTGGCTCAAGTTCTCTTTCATGAAGGCTTCCATATCTATACTACAGTTAAACTGTTCTCTAATGGTTACCATTCATGGCTGGTGCTTATATTTTGATTTATTGTTTCATGTAAAAATATAAAATAAAATAATTTTGTATAATTTGTTGCCTAATCTGAGAAAATTTCAGATGAGAATAAAATAAGAAAATAGTAGGGCATGCTTAATGGCTTAATGTTATATATTTTAGCTCCAACTGGCCTAAAGGAGCTATATTGAGAGAACCAGAAAATTTTAGACAGAGTTTCTTAGTAGAGGTCAGGTGCGATTCAATGGGAAAACAAGGCCATAATGAAGGGGGATGGTTTGTTACTCACAGGTCTTTGAGATTGAAGGGTGCCCCAAGGGGCCAATGGGAAGCATTATTGGCCCCATGGGCTCAACAAACAGGCAGGGAGCACACTAGGAAAGCAAGAGGGACCCACAGGCTTGTGCCTTTAATGTGGTCCAATGGTGGAGGTTAATATACATCGTGAGACAAGGATTATTTGCTTTAAAGCAAACACGTGCTAAAAGGGAAAGGGGCTGGAGGTCCAAGGGCAGTGGGTATAGTTAACTCATCATTAGGTACCAGCTGTGGGTTTTAGGTGAGGTATGTAGGTGGTGGACACAGAAGCAGGTTTGGGCTATGGGAGAGTTTATGCTCCAGGAGCTGCTTATTAACTATGCCAAAGGTTAGTTTTGAGGCAAGTGGCTTAGCTCAAGTAAGATGGATGATGAGGCAGCACAGAAACATTTTGATAGTAGTAACATTATCTTTGACAAATCTAGAAAATGTTGATTACCCTGAACTATTTTATATGAAAGTTGCCAAACGTGGGTCAACAAGGTTATGGGGAAGAATCCTGGAGGACACCTGCTTCAGGTCTCAGAACAAGCACTGTTCTCCAAGACAAGGTGCCGCCTTGATGGGCAAAACCACCATGCCTTGGGTGGAGCAAGAGAATGCAATGCCACGGATGTTGGGTGATCTCTGTATCTTTTTTGGTCCTTTAGATCATTAGGGAACCAAGACTAAGGGGGAAAGTACATAGACATGCCATCTGTGCCAGAAACATTCTGTAGGAGAGTCTCTAGGTAGAGATGGAACTATGTGTGTCTCAGGATTATAGATTTCTCTTGCCTAAGAAGAAGTTAAGGTTAACACAACATCCAAAAAGACAACCCTGTGCTGTAAGAATTATCACAGTAAAGTGTAAATTTCTGCTAGTCTGGACCTCTTCCCAGAACCCCTCCCACACAAAACTCCTGCAAATAGCCAGTCCAAGAGGAACTGAGGTTTTTCTAAAAAAAATGTGTAATAATATAAAAGAAACAGGACCTATGTAAAGTTACCACACAAAAAAGAGTGAATAGAAGAAAGGACAGAGCATCATTAACAGAAAAATGTCCCTCAGAAGATATAATAAGTACAAAAAAATCTCTAGGAATTGGTACATTAATGAAATCTAGAGCTAACAGAAGAAAATGAAGAGAAGAGGGAAGCCATGTGAAGGAGATAGAAAGAATTGAAACATGAGCTGACAGAATTCAGGATAAAAGTTAAGGCCACAATGAAAACAAAGGGGAATCCACATAGTTGAAAAACAAACATCTACATCCATTGAAATTATTTCTAGATAGATTAAAGATTTAAGATTTTAAAAGAAAGAATATATCTATTCTATGAGAAAATATGGTATAATTTTAATTATAATATTAGTGCAATATGACATTCTTAGTATGACACAAAATCTACATGCTTTTAAAAAAAAGCTTGATAAAATATTCAAAAACTTTGAACAGGAAAAAAAAATTCATAGCCATATCAAAAGGCCAGCACTAGGTGAAAATATATGCAAAATATATCACAAATGATAATTTTTTTACATTACATAAATAGCTTCTACATATCAATAAGAAAAAGACCTATACCCTAAAAGAAAAATAGCCAAAGTATATAAAATTATAGTGCACAGATGAAACACAAGATTCTTAAACATATAAAATATACTTTTTATATTTCATCTCATTTATAATGAAAATGTAAAATGAAATTAAATTTAATTCAGTTTTTCAACTAACCTGACACAGATAAAATAGTTTTAAATACATTCTTGGTAGAATGTTGGAAGTACAAATACTCTCATGTATTACTGAGGAGAGTAAAAATTGAAATAACTTCTCTGGAGGGCAATTTGGTGATATCTAAGAAATATTAATGTTTATGACTCAGCTATTAAACATTGAGGAATTTATTCACCAAACTCATTTGTTAAATAATACACATGCAAGGATGTGTATGGCATGGATTGGAAACAACCTATATGTCTATTAATAAGGGCTTATTTCTATAAATTATGGTTCATCCATATAAAGGACTGCTTTGCAGCCATTAAAAAGAAGCATGAGAATGATATAAGAATATATGAGTTTGTTCAGAGAATGAAGAAAAGGCTTCCCAAGTAGCTGAGAGAGGAAAGCACATTCCAAGGAGAAACACATATGTTGCATGTGTAAAGTCACAGGATCCACAGGGAGCTTATTGCATTCAGGAAATGTAAGTATGCCACAAGAAGAAGTTAGCTCTTGATCAGAGAGTCAACAGGAAATGATTGAAGTTTTGTGTTTTTTTTTTTAAGATTTATTTTATTTATTTATTTCTCCCACCCCCTCATTGTTTGTATTTGCTGTGGCTGTTCGTCTTCCTTGTTTCTTTAAGAGGCACTGGGAACTGAACCTGGGACTTTAACCTGGAACCTCCGACTTAGGAAGGAAGTGCCTAATTGCTTCATTCCCTGCTTTGTTGTGTCTCTCATTGTGTTTTTCTTCTTTTGTGTCTCTTGTTATGTCATTATGTTGTATCAGTTTGCCATACCTACCCACAGTGTCAGCTTGCTTTCTTGCTCATCTTCTTTTAGGAGGCACCAGGAACCTCTGCTCCCTGCTTTGTTGTATCTCTCATTATGTTTTTCTTCTTGTGTGTCCTGTTGCATCAGCTTGCCATGCCTGCCCATCATGCCAGCTTGCTATCTTCTGCTTGCTATCATCGGGAACCGAACCAGGGATCTCACATGTGGTAGGTGGGAGCTCAATTGTTTAAGCCACATATGCTTCCCATGAAGTTTTTTAAAGCATGATCAAATTTGCTTTTAGAAAGAGCAGCCAGTCTCATAATAGTTGGACACATCAGTCAGAGGGAATTTGTTGAGAATGTCATGAGACTGTTAATAGTCTCTGGAATAAATAATAAAGAATTAGAATGAATGAGGTGGGAAGTATAATCTATAAAATATGGTGACTGATGTGAAGTTTTGATGATTGGATGCCATTCAAGAAACCGGATGTTGAAACAAGTGGTGATATCTAGAAGCATTTGGCTATCCTGGACTTGAGTTCTCACTGGAGAGCTCGGGTGGAGCCTTATATACAGCATGAAACTTGAGGGTTCCTGCCTGCATGCCTCTATTCCTTTACCACACAAAGGTGCAGCTCTATGCCACTCCCTAGGACTGATCTCATAAACACTTGGGATTTAAGGATAAAAAAGAGCTCTGATATGTCCACGTTAAGTCAACCTTACTGCCTGTTTTTCTCTGATCTTATATTCTAGTAACAAGGGCTATCCTGCTCTTGAGGCCAAACTCCTCCCTGTAACAGGAATCAGATCCCTTTGAAAGTCTCCCAAGTTCCTTACAATCCTAGCAGATTTACACTACTATTCACTCTAAAAATTAGACTGGTTTAACCAGATGTCAAAATATTTGTGCTGAAATGTTACAAAGGAAAAGTTATCTGTGGATTGTAAATACCAAGAAGCAAAAATTTAGCACTTTGCCACCATGTTACTTGAATATGACCTCATTACAAAAACTCATTTTATTTTTTTTCACTCTTAAGCTCTTTTATCCAATCTGTTTTTAGGTGGCCTGGGTTTGAATCCTACTGCTGCTATTGGGTAATTTAAGTTTTCTATGCTTGAGCATGCTCATTTGTTAAAAAGGAATAATAATTCCTTCCTCTTGAAGCTATTGTGTGTTTTAGTGAAATGATATACATGAAGTATGAGCACAGGTCTTAGCTCAATGAATAGTTGCTATTATTATTAATAGAGGGTTTTTACTTGGTGGGCACTTCTACAATGACTGACAAAAAGAAGGTGTGAAACTTCAGTTACCCTATTCCAAAATATTACCTATGGGTTATCCTCACTTGCCAAGGAAAATTTTTATTTACTCTTTTAACATTGTATCCTGAATATAAATTATACCATGACCCATGTTTGTGATCCATTAAATCCTAGAAATAACTGGCTCACAGGCTTTTCCTCTCCTTCAATAAATATAAGCAATTTACCTTTTTGAAAGTATGATTGTGATATTCAAGTACAGGTGCCTGTAAAATACTTTGGGTTAAGTGAGGCATCCTTATTAAGCATACCCTACCCCCAAGAAACAAATAAAAATCAAAGCACAGCGAAATAAAAACCCTAAAGGCAGAGAAATCAATAAAATGAAGGAACTGCGATGATACCCCTTAGCAACATCCTGGGACGAGGGAAAGCAATCACCGTTGTTCCAGAAATTAATGACGGGATATGCATTATGGGCAAGAGATGGGATCTCGGAGAGGATGTAGCTCTTCTCTGGAATGTTTGCAGGCATTTTCAACAGAGGTAGCCAAAATGCCCTGGACTTATTCTGGCTTATGGGATCTCTGAACTATGTTTGCTTTGAATTTCCCAAGTAAGTTGGTGAATATAGAAATAAAACAGAAGGTGAAGAGTAAGGCAATTTTCCAGTTAAATTAAATAACAAAATCTAAATTTGATAGAATACCAAATATCTTGGCCCTAAGCAAGAAACTGAGTTTCCTTGCCTGCAAAATGAAGATACCAAGGAGGCTTGGCGATCTCTTAACTGACTTCAGAATTATAACTTTGAAGTAGAGTTTCTATTTGCAAACATCACTTCTCAGAGGTATTCACCTTCATGATTTATAAAAACACTGGAGACAGCAAAAATAAAATAAAATAAAATAAAATAAAATAAAATAAAATAAAATAA
>JAKSZT010053813.1:10252983-10331572 GCA_026826555.1 Tolypeutes matacus
CTTTCTTTCTTTCTTTCTTTCTTTCTTTCTTTCTTTCTTTCTTTCTTAAATTAGGTATAATTTCCTTGTTGTTTGTCTAGCTCAGCATATAAAAGTTCTAATTTAGTAACCCACACATGTTCTCATCTACAATTTCTTGATTCCAACTCTGTGCCCCAAAAGTTAAAAGATCTTCCAAGGCAAAATTAAGAAGATAAGTGAGTCAAATCATGGGCTCTGGTTACTCATTTTGGAAAGGAACTTCAAAATGATCTGCTCTAATTCCTTATTTTTCATTTGAATAAATGATGGACCAGAGAAGATTTATAATATTAACAAAGTCATACAGGAAGTTAGTAGCAGACCTGTGACTACAATCTAGGCTAAATAATATTTGAAAGAACTTCATTCATGATCAACTTCATATATAGACTGTTGTTATGACATATAGTTTAAAAAAATTACCCAACATTCTGTATCAAAAGGCCACCGTGCTAGATATATTCATTGAAGTTTGTAGTTACAATATTTAAAAAAAAATAGGTTCCTAGGAAGGTTAATACACTAAGCTATAAGTCACTCACAGTTCAGGACTGTGCTTTCCTGATTCTCAGATCTATTGCCCTGAGATACAGGGAGTTTTGATGGTATGTTAGAAGCAGAGAGGATTAATTTTTTGCTTATGGGCATACCTAAGCAAGCTATACCTGACCAAGTATGGGAATTTCATCAGGCAGAAAGCAATATGTTGACCTTGGCCTCTGTGGAGGTCAAAGGAAAATAGCCTCCAGGAGATGAGAGAAGGGAAAAGGGTGGGGCCAAGGTCAACCTAATCACATTTTACTCTTAAGTTAGGCAAGTTGGTGTAGGAGGTGCTGACATTTCAGGGACAAGGAAGGAGTGCTCGACAATATATTAAAGTTCTAAAGAGTCATCTGATCTTGGCACTTTTTTTCAGAAAGTTGAATGTATGCAATTCACAAGTACTTGCCATGTGACTATTTACAAATCCTTCTTCTGTATGATATCTTTATAAGATGCTTTGGCTTTTTAATTATAACAAATGAAATTTACATTTTAGCTTTGCTGTGGTAAGAAAAAAATCAATCACGTGCTTTTAAGGTTTTCTCATCTCTTCAACTGACTGTTATATATTTATTGAGATGCTGAAGAGACAGTATAAAAAAATAAAATGCACCTCACTGATGTTCTACTGGGGCAAAATCAATTTATAATTTGTGTTTATATTTATTTTATCATATCCTAAACTGAAGATACTTGATGAGATAAAGTTTCTCTCTTTTTAAGGTAAACAAACAAACAAACAAAAAATAAGCAGACAAATTTAGTATGTGTTTTCAGAAAAAATAGTGCTAGGGTATGTAAAGCACTTAAAAAAGAATTATACCATCTATTATTTTTAGGAAGAAAATGTAATTAAAAGGAAAAAATTTAGAAATTCTGATAATTTTCCAGAGCTTATAAATGTTGATTTATCCCTACAGCAATTCAATAAGGTAAAACAAGGGGTGAGCCCTCGTTTTTCTGCTTTAACTGTGTTTTCCTCTATTATCTTGAAAACAAAAATTGTAAGGATTTAATTCCCCTTTGTCTTTATATTTTATAACAATAGCTCTGTTTTTGTTTTCTCTCTCTTCACATGGGCTGTCTGCCTCTTTGTTCATGCTGCTAAAAATATTTTTAGTCTGTTTGTAATTCGGGGCTACAGATGTGAGTGGACTTAGAGAAAAGAAGATGAGAGTGGAATCTTCAGTAGAGTAGAAAGGGCATTAGACAAAAGTCTAATCAAACACTCTGCCTGGCCCAGGTCAATTCTCAATTTCTTTAGGTTACACAGTCATTGATTTTAATATCATTAATAAATTAAGAAGCTGACATATCACCAGACTCCAACTATATTTTTAATAAATATTTCTAATTAGCCTTTTAGAATGTTGTCAACAGTCAAAACACACGTTCAGGCTGTGGAGCAGAGTCAGAAGGGATTGAAGGTTTGCATTTAAGTGGGTGTTCATTGACAACACAAGGAGGATGTGACTAAAATATATAAATGTTGCCAAAAGAGTCTCCCAGATGACACCAGATTTCTAGTACCCACAAATTACTGTTTCCAAGAAAATTTTCAGTACTATGCTGAGAAGTTTCAGGGAATATTTCATATTTCTATCTTCTATATCTCAGAAGAAGGCAATTTTGGGTTTTACACTTTTATTAATAAGTAGAAATAAGAATGTGGTAAAACCACAATTTCACTTAAGGCTAAAATATAGTGATTTTCTTAATGATTACACATTTTTTTTTTCTAATTCTCCCTCAATTTTTTCAGGAACACTATGGAGAGAGGATAGCAATCAGTGGTACTTCTCACAATTAAATAGTAATAATGTGAAAATTGCATTGATTTAGAAATGACTCCTTTTTAAAATTGAGTGATAGGGAAATTAAGTTTGCAACCATGTCAGTTATTACATGATGGATCAGCTATATTGTCAGCATTTACTAGAATCCTTTCCTAATTTCAATCACCCATTCCATCTTGAAATCTTTAGATTTATATTGTCTTGTCACACTGCAAAGTCTCTTTCTCCTCACCCATGTGAACTTATTGTTTCCCCGATTTCTCTTCCTTTTCTCAGTCAAAAGATGAGGTGTTCCTGACACCTTCCCTAGGCCTTCTGTTCGTTGATGAGCTATTTGGACATGATTTTCTTGCTCTTATCTCCTTTACTCTCTCTTTTTTAAAAGCAGTTTTATTGAGATATATCCACATACCATTCAGTTCATCTAAAGTGCATATTTAATGGCTTTTGGTATAATCACAGACCTGTGCATTTATCACTGTAATCAATTTTAGATCATTTTCATTACTCTGGAAAGAAAAACCTCTACCTCTTCGCAGTCACCTCTCAATCCCTCTATCCCTCCCCTGCTGTATATAACTGCTAATCTTATTCTGTCTCTGTAAATTAATTTATATTTGCATTCTATAAAAATGGAGCCAGTACTTTGTGTCTGGTTTCTTTCACTTAGCATAAATTATTTTCCTTTTTTCTAATTGATGGAAAATACTAATATATTACTATTCACTACAGTCCATAGATTGGTTTATATGTAGTTTTGCACATATACCACCCTATTATTAACATCTCATAATATTAATGTACATTTGCTCTAATTCATGGAAGAACATTCTTGTATTTGTACTTACTGACCACGCTCATCATCCTCAAGAGGGTTTACTATACTGTCCAGTCCCATGGTTCATCCTCTAGCTTTCCTTCTAGTGACATACATGACCCTAAACTTTTCCTTTGAATCACAATCACACCAACATATCAGCACTGTTAATTACAATCACTATAATGTGCTACCATCACCTCCATCCATTTCCAAATATTGACAATCAACCTGATTAAAAATTCTGAGCAAATTCTGCATCAGCTACTCATTCTCTATGCTCATTCTATCTTCTGGTGACCTATATTCTAGCTATTAACTCCATAAGTTTACTCATTATATTTAGTTAATATTAATAAGATCATACAATATTGCAAGTTTTTCCTAAAAAGAGGTTCCCAAATGGATAAATTGTGAAGGATGAAGTACATTATCAGAATGCACAGTAATTTTTTCCCATGATAAATGTGTGTGTATATGTGTGTACTTTTATGTGATTTTTATTCCTTATGAGGTGATGGACTCAAATCCTGGGGAAACAAATGGTATTTCTGAATAAGCTTATCATAAATATCTCACAAAACAAAGGACTACCTAAGGCACTGAAAGCATTTCTGGAGTAAGGGGTCAGAGATGCTTCACAGCTGAGGGTGGACAGGCATATTTCCTGGTGGAAAGTTTTTCTGGTGGTTTTCTCAAAAATTGAAAATCCTTTAATCCTCCAGGAGTTTGGATCATTCCGTACCCCTGCCCCAAAACAAAAACAAAAACATGAAAATCCTCTTTGAATCTTTTTATTTGGTAAGCTATTCTAAAATATATTTTAACCAAACAGGAATTTCATAAAGAGAGAGAGGAGACTGCCAAAATATTATTGAAATCAGAGTTGCATTTCAGTGTCGAAACTGCAAAAATCACTGGCATATATTTGTCAGTGATATTTTTAGTAACTGTCATTAATATACTTAAGTACTCTGGAAGAATATTTCAATGCCTGTTCTACTTTTGTATTTTAGTTTATCATTTCATTAGCCATAACCCAAAGATAGCTGCCTCATGGGATAAATAAATAACTAAAAACTTGTCTTATGTGCAAAATTTAATAATCTTCTAATTCTTCCTGCCTGAATCATGAACAGCTGACCATTTATATATATGAAAGGAAGGGTAAACACTGGTAACCCTCCCTCCATTCACCTTTTGTCTGCTGGATAATGTCAGCTAACCACTGATGGGGCCCCTTAGTGGATACAAGAAATGCTCTCTTCCTCATTGATTCCTTTACCTTCCCTCAGGAGGACATTCAGATATCAAGGCCTCTGTGTTCCTTTGTTTTCATCCCTTACAATTTAGTTAATTCTGCTTTAGGCAATCTTCTCACATAAAGTCTCCTCTTTGACCCCCTTCCTCATTTCTATCTCCCCAAACCTCTCTCAGGAGGGTAAGTGTTTGACCTTAACTTCTCTGTCCAGAATTTGTGGGGTCTGCTCTGGAGAGAGTTGAAGCCCCTATGTGGATGATATACATTCCCTTGGTCAGTGCTCTCCAATAGAATTTTCAGTGGTGATGGAAATATTTTTTAATATGTGGCTAATGAGCAGTGTAAATATGATTGGTGTGATTGAGGAAATGAATTTTTAATTTTATTAAATTTTGATTTGGTTGGATCTTAATTTAGTTTAATATATTACCAGGTGAAAATTAAATGGAAATTTAATGTAGCTTAATTTTTCATTAACTTATATTTAATTTTAATTAATTTAAAGTTAATGGCTACCGTATTGGACAATTCACCTTAAGCCATGGATTAAGGTCCTGGAGAGTAGAAGGAGTGTCGCATCAAGACTTGGTTCCTTATCTGCTCAGTCTTATTTTTCTCCCATATGATTTTTTGCAGCTCATTGTGTTCTCATTTTTCACATTGATGACTCCAGGATATTTGTGAGGTTAAGGCATCTCCCAGGTCACAGCCTTTCCTTTGCTCCTCTGAATCTCATCCTAGAATTATTATTAGCATGATTTCTGTTCTTTTACAAACTGGAGTCAATTCTCTTTGGACATTTATATGTCTTTTTGTGCATCTTAATCTCTTCTAAGCCACTTTTGTCAGCTTAGCACTAAGGAAAACTTTCAAACACTGTGGTACTCAGGTTTTTGTTTTGTTTTGCTTCTTATATTAATTTTTCTGTTGCAATGAAACATGGACTTGTTTTCCCCACTGTATTAGTCAGCCAAAGGGGTGCTAATGTGAAATACCAAAAATGGGTTGGTCTTTATAAAGGGTATTTATTTGGGGTAGAAATCCACAGATACCAGGCCATAAAGCGTTAAGTTTCTTCTCTCACCACAGTCCATTGCCACGTGTTAGAGCAAGACAGCTGCCAGCATTTGCCAGGGTTCAGGCTTCTGGGGTTCCTCTCTTCCAGGGGCTGCTTTTCTCTCCGGGCTTAGCTCCTGTTTCCTCCACAAGTTCAGCTGTAGACGATCAGGCAAACGGCTTGCTTTTCTTCCCCTGGGGCCTTCTTTCCAACATCAAAACTGCTTCTCAAAAGACTGCTTCAACTGTCCTTTGCCTTGCCTTTTATATTCAATTCCCCACCCACCAAGGGGTGGGGCTCAATGCCCTAATCCTAACCTAATCATGCCCAGATTAACAGATCAGTTTACAAGCATGATTCAATTATATTTTTGGAATTCATAATTACATCAAACTGCCACACCCACCTTCCCCTCTTTTGGAGGGTCTTCCAGTTTCCTTATCTTTCTTTTGTGTTTTCATGGGCAATGGCCTAGATATAACTGGGAATAGCATTAGCAAAGACAGTTAACCAGAAAGTCACAGTTGAGCGTGTGTGGTCTTGCTACCCAGTGCATACTCTTCTCTCATTTTCCCAATTTATCACCTATCTAATAACCAAAGATGAGACCATTAATAAAGGGTAAGATTAACAATTTTTATAAGATTCTAATAAGCTCAAGAATATCAGTTTTATCCTATAAGGTAGAACAAAGAGAATGGTAAAAGAATACATAACTAATACACAAGTAGAGGGGAAAAATGG
Source organism: Tolypeutes matacus (assembly GCA_026826555.1). Taxonomy (NCBI): domain Eukaryota; kingdom Metazoa; phylum Chordata; class Mammalia; order Cingulata; family Chlamyphoridae; genus Tolypeutes; species Tolypeutes matacus. The sequence continues at coordinate 10,259,223 of JAKSZT010053813.1, forward strand.
AATAATACAAAATACATGATTAATATAACAGCAGGCAAGAAAAGAGAAAATAGAATAGATGACATAAGTAGAAAACAAATAATGTGATAATAGATTAAACCCCAAATAAATCATTAATTATATTAAATGTAAGGTAAGCTAAACACTTCAATTAGAAGACAAAGATTTAAAAGTGTATGAAAAAAATCCAAACCTAACTAAATGCCTTGTATAAGAGAAATTCATTAATTAAGAACATATAGGAATTTTTTAAGTAAAAGGAAGTAAAAAGACATACTATGCAAATTCCCACTAATAGAAAGCTAGTATAGTTATACTAATGAACTAGGCAAAGCAAAAGAATTTCATAATGGTAAAGTCAATGTACCAGAAAAGTATGAAATTTCTAAATTTAAATTCAACTAGTATTATTTACAACAAAATTTGACAGAACTGATAGGATACACAGGAAAAATAGAGACCTCTCTTATCATAAGGGAGGATTTTAATACTTACCCTCAGTTAAATTTATAGGACAAGGAAAAAAATTAGTAAGAAAAGAGAACATCTGAAATATTCAAATAACACATTTAACCTAATTGATATATACAGTACCCAACAACTTTTTCAGTTGCACAGGGAATGTTTACTATAATTGCCAATATTGAGGGGGAGAACATAAAGCAAACTTCAACAAATTTCAAAGAAGTCAAAACATACAGAATGTGGTCCCCAGTGAAAGTGGAATTTAGCTAGAAATCGATAATAAAAAAATTTAAAGAATCTCAAATGATTGGAAATTAAATAAATGTTTCTAAGTAACCCATGGGTTAAAGAAGAAATCACAATGGAAAGAGAAACATATTTTGAACTTGATATTAAAAAGATAAACTTGAGGTGTAATCACCATAAATATAAAATCTGCACATATTGGCAGTGTACAAATTTGTAAGGGTGACATATGAATCCACCTATTAAACCATCACCAGAATCAAGCCACACTCTCAATGTTAAAGAAAAAAGAGAAGAAAGAGAGAAAAAGTGGTATAAATAGAAAGTACAAAATGATATAAATAAATTGAAATACATTAGCCATTAAAATAATTATAAATGGACTAAATTTATCAGTTATAGGAATAAATAAGATTAATAAAATCATACATTCCAGCTATTAATCATAAATTAAATATAAATCCCAGTGATTCCCTAAGAATTGAGAAAATTTGAAAGTAGATAGATAAAAGGAAATTATTCGAGAAAAATACTAATCAGAAGAAAATCATCCAAAAAATAGACATTAAGTCAAAAAGCATCATTCAAGGGAAACATGGATATTACAAATTATAAATAGAAAACTAAACAGGAATTTATGCTAATTTTAAAACTTGACTATACCAAACAAAATAGATTCAAACTATGTAACATTTAAATTGACAGATCTCAAGAAAAAATTAACACTCCCAAGTCATAGTGAGAGATTTTAAGACATCTCTTTCAGTAGTTGACAATGAAACAGACAAAAACAAAAAATAGAAATGGTATATATACCTTTGTAGAGGTCATCAAAATAGAAATGGTATGTAATTTGAACAACAAAATTAATCTAAAGATATTGGCATGGTGTAGAATTCAACAATGTCTAATTAGAGAATCTACATTCTTTTCAAACACACACAAATCAACTTGCCAAAATTTATAAAATATTAAGCCATGGGACAAGTTTCAATGCATTTTGAAGACAAAAATTTAAAGACCATGTTATTTCAATACAGTGTAATTAAGTTAGAAATCAACATTGCAGAGAATAACCAAAAAGTGTGTAAGTTTGGAAATTTAGGAAGTCATCTAGATAATCAAAGAAGAAACCATATTATAAATTAGCATTTTAGTTTTTACTACTAGCTCCAAGTCTATTTTGATTTTTGTCCAATTTGTCAAAGTCTAAGGGCTTGCTTTTGAGATTTGTGAAGGCAGATCTAAAGAGGCCTCTCTGGGACCAAGCATTGGAGGCAGTTGCTTTCTGGAGTTTTCTCCCTGTGTGGTTCTTTCAACTCTGGTACATTTTCACACAAATTCAGCTGTTTCAGCCACCCCAAACAGTGACCGACCTGTTTCTCCTAAGTTCAGGAGACAGCCACACTGCTGGGGCCTCCGTCCCTCTGCTCCCGGATGGAACATGCCTCCAGGCACAAAGCTGGACTCTCGTTGCCTTATCTAGTTTGTTCTTCTCTTAGGGATCACAGCCTGTGTTCCTGTTGTACAATGTCTATTTTATATATTTTATCCAGTTTTCTCATAGTTTATGGTGAGAGGGGTTGCCTGTACACTGTACCATACACAGAAGCTGAACCTCCCTTATTCCATCCATTTGAATGTTTTGGAATTTTGTGCCCCAATCCCCTGAACTTCCCCCCACTGCCATGGAGATCAGGTGATACTATGAGTACCACAGAATACTCTCTAATGTGATTTTAAGAATATTGCTGTTCTCATATTTTGATCTTTTGAAAGAATATTGTGTTTTCACGTCCTTTTTGCTAAGGAAAGACATATGTAAATATAAGGGTCCAATAACAGTTTGATAGACCACAACTAGGGTGACTTAACTATCCCAGTTTGCCCAGGACTGTCCCAGTTTTTACACTGACATTCCTATGTCCCAGGAAAACCCCTTTTCCCAGGCAAACCAATAACAGTACTGATCCTGTAACGCAAAGAACCACTTAAACATCACAAAAATGAAAGTTTAAAAGCATTCTGCAATGATTCTCATCCTTACTATGGTGGCTTTGTTTTTCTTCCTTCAGGGAACAGCATAGAGACTGTTTCTGTTATGTCAAATGCTGTCACCGACCAAATCATTTGTACTTGGCACATTAGAAACAAACCATTGCCGCTAATTTTTCATGATATTGTTGCCCTGTACTTCCAGTGGAAGAAAGAGATCATCAATATATTTCCACTCATATTATCATCTCAGTGGGACTTTAAAATTTCACTGTTGATAAGCATATAAAAAACCCCACACATTTCTAACCTTTTTTTTTTTTTTTTACCGGGAGGTCCCGGGTATCGAACCCGGGTCCCTCCATATGGGAGATGGACGCCCAACCATTTGAGCCACATCTGTCCCCCTCTAACCTTTTAATCTATCTCAGAAAAGCTTTTGTTCTTCACATATTTCTCCCACTGACAGTTGAAAGGCACAAGCCACTGAAGGTTATATCTCATACTATAAACTCTGAAAATAAACTGAGGTTACTCTTCCAAAATAGGAAGGTTGTCTTTAGGGATTTCAGGCAAAAAATAAACTATTCTTAGATGTAAGATTTTTCTGCCTTAGGTTGTGTCCCCAAGAAATAGATGCTGAGAAGGAGATAGACATGGAGGGAGTTTCAATGAGGAATGCCCACAGGTCCACCAACTGCGAAGAAGTCAAGGGGCAGGGCTGGGCAGAGGGAGCAGTTGTTGAACCTCCCAGCAGCTGTGGAGCTTGAATGGCCCTTCACGGAGGTCCTGAATTGAGACAAATGGATCAGGATATTTATCTCCTCTTCGACCACTCTTTGAATATGAGCTTCTGCGCAGGTGTGGATGTAACCTTAGATGAGGCAGCTCCAGTTGCCTATGGGCAATTTCTAGGGGCACTGGTGGGGGGGAGTGTGGAGAACCACTAGCAGGCAGCATTCCTGGCCCTGGGGAGTGGGTGTCTGATTCTGAGTGGTATAAAAGTATGGCTTCATAGGACCCACTACAGGTTACCATTGTATCTCCAGGTTACCCCTGCATCACTCAGATCTGCATCCTTTATATGAAAAGTTCATCCCATCTGGAAACTGATCCTGGAAAGTTCTGATTGGTCTTTTTTCTAGAGAAATGTGCAAGAGGTGTGTGGGATAAACTATAGTTCCCTGTGCAGGTCACAGGTGACATTCATCCTCTCCTTTCTCTGCTACCCATTCTAAATGCCTCTCACCTTCAGCTAGCACTTCTTCAATTAGATAGATCGATACAGACCCTCTTCCATGAGAGGACCTTCTGGTCGTGATGCCTTGATCAGGACATCTGTTGTACCGTCCATCACTATAAAAATTGACCAGGTGAGTACCAAGTGTTACCTAATGGATTGCCACGATACCAAATGTATTTTCCCCAGTCTCCATTGGGCAACAGTAGTTCTTTCTCCTCCTTGATGGTCAGTGTCAACCAACACTGTCAAGATGGAGTCCTTTTCTATTGATACAAGGTGCCCAAAGTGAACAAGTGTAGCTTAAAGTGAAATGGCACATCTGCTGTATGCCCTGGTAGAAGCACTCTCACTCTCTCTCACATTCTTTCTCTCTGATAACTAGTACTTCTAGGCCCACAGAACCTAGAATAATTGGGACAAGGAACACTAAATTGCCAATGCATCACTGACAATGAAGGTAAGCTGAACCACTCCTACTTCTACCACTTGGTTCCTGGATTCGTGTCTTCTACATACAGGGAACTAAAACCGTATAATTGTTATTGATTTACGTGTATAACACTTTCTGTGGGATGGCACCACATCTGTGCCAGGTTTCATAAACACACTGGTGCCTTATCTGCATCTTCAAAAGGCCATTCCATCCCTCTCTCAGGCAAACACATTCTGCAGTATGTGACAAAACCAATGGCTCTCATGGCCATGGACCCACTACACACCTGCTTTGCTTAAAGTGGGTTTTCTTGCATGACATATTATGCAGTATCCCATGCCAATGAATAAAATATTCTGAAATGGTTGAATAGCAGTATTGAAAGTCTTTGGACAGGAAATGCAAACTCATACCTGGGATATGTGTTGATTCCATTCTAAATAAATTACTGCCACTTCCAGTTTGGAGGATGTACAGTGCCATCCACCTGCCACCAAGTAGCTGGTTGGTCTCTAAGGAATGGTGCTGTGTTAGGAAGTCAGTGCTGACCTCTGTTTCTAGCAGGTTCAGCAGTGGCAGTAACCAAGTCAGCCTTTCTGAGTGAGAGCCATACTGTTAGGCCGATGCATGATCTCCACCCCTCCCATGGTGACTGCTCCAATTGTGCTAGCACTGGAGTGATTGATGATGGAGGCTGGCTGGAGTCAACTGGCTGAGCCAGTCTGTTTACTAGGTCATTTAGTGCCTATTCCATGGTGAATATAACATGTGACAGAAAGATCTTCTTCACATTTTGGCACCTCCCATAAGTCATGCGCAGGCCTCCTCCATGTATCTTGCTATGAACTTACAAATGTTCTATTTCCAGGACCCCAGCCTATCTGTTTGCCTCTGCCCATATGTATACATGTACTCTTATCTCAGGTCACTTCTCTTTCTACATAAAATTTGTCACCAGTGCACAGCTTGAAACTATGCCCATTGGGAAGACTTCTCATCTATACCACCTTTCAGAGCCACCGCTGAGCAGGGCTGCAGTGAAGCAGCAGTCCATTTTTGGCTGGCATCCACCTATGGAGCTAGTCTATCTGTGATCCAAGCTCTTCTTTGTCCTCCTCTGTCAGGTGGTTGTAAAGGTTTACCTCCTCACCTATTGGGATGGCCAAAGGAGAAGTACTGGTGAGAATGGTGGATGACATGGGGTCTGGGACACCTGCTCAAGCAGCCAACTAGTTCTCTCTAGCCCTAGTATTGTCCATTACTGGATTTATCACTTCTCTCCTACAATGAATTTCTGGGCCTTATGATTTAATAGTAGGAAAGAAGCCATTTTATGATGATCATCTCTAGTCATATGTAACTCCATCTCTACCAGGACTCAGTAGCAATCCAGGGGCTGTTTTTCAAAAGGGGTATACAGGCATACCTTGTCTGATTGTGCTTTGCTTTATTGTGCTTTTCTGATATTGTATGTTTTGCATAGTGAAAATTTGTGGCAACCCTGCATCGAGCAAGCCTATTGGCACTATTTTTCCAACAGCATATGCTCACTTCGTGTGTCTGTGTCACATTTTGGTAATTCTCACAATATTCCAGACATTCTAATTATTACATCTATTATGGTGAATTGTGATCAGTGATCTTTGATGTTCCTGTTGTAATTGTTTGGGGACACCAGGAACCAAACCCATATATGATGGCAAACTTAATTGATAAATGTTTTGTGTGTTCTGACTGCTCTACTGACCAATATGCTGTTTTGTAGAATTTCCATTGATTCAGGTCCCTTCAGCATATTTTGGGATAGTGAACTGGAGAATTAATATAGTCCTAGAGTAAGTCAGTAAATCAATACTGTTGTTTATGCCATGTACATGCAAATATTTTCAGATCCTTCTTCATGATAGGGATGGAAAAAATGTATACTTCACATTAACAGCCATGTATCAGATATGTGGAGCTTTGTGAATCTGCTCTAGTAAAGAACAGATTATAAATTACAAATAGTAATCATGTGAAAATTATGATTGCTTATATAATCTAGCAAGAGCATAAAGATGCAATCTGTAAGAACTTTAATAATAAATATCAAGATCATCTATATAAAGAAAAGTTCAAAACTCTGTTGCTAGTCATAAAAGAAGTTGCAAGGAAATGGAAAGATATATCATTTTCTTGCATAAAAAAACTAATATTTTAAAGATACTTGATTTCCCTTAATTTAGTCAATAAAGTGCTTCCTTATTGTTGGGAGAGGAAATTTCTTCTTATTCCTCGTATTTCCATATAAGGAGGCTTTCCTAGAGCAAATCTCTTGCCTCCCTTCCTCTTAACACAAGGGAAGAGAGGTAACTTATCTAATAGTTAACTTGGTAGAATAAACTTGGCATGCCTGGAGTAGACTCTTTTCAATTCTCTTTGGGGTGGTTGCATACTAAAGTTCCTTACCGGTATGTTCAAGTCAGGGGAGGGCTGAGAAGCTGTTCCCTACACAGTTTTGTCAGTAATAATCCTGTTGTTTACATTTTCATTTACACAACCCCATTTATGTCTCATTTAGTTCAGAACTTCGGTAGATAAAAGGTGGTTGAGTACTATTATGTCTTACACTTATTTTTTTAAAAATGTAGAAGCAAAGAAGGATGAAATAAGGCAAAGAGAAGAGAAACCATTTACGAGGTATGAATATCCATCTTTCTATTAAGAAATGTACAAAGTATCATTTTTGTCCCAACTAATGTAATTCTGAGTTGCCTTGTCCCAGTTGGCTTGTGTGAAATTTCATCTCAGTCATTATTGGGACCCCCTCCACCGAACAGAGTTACAGAGTCTTCCATGGTATCTGGAGTATAGTCAAGATCCTCTATTTTCTAGTCCATTCTGGCCCCTTCTGTCATCCCCAGTTACAGTAGTTGTTTAATGATTGGTAGCTTCTTGTTTTATAGACATATGTGGTATTCCATTATCATGGCCAAGACTGGGATCTCTGGTTCTAGGGTCCATTGGCTCCAAGCCCACTATGCTTCCATTTCTGCTTAGTGAGTTCCACTTCTTGGTGATGTAACAAAGCTGTCCTCATCTCCCCACAGTGTCTTGGGACCCAGAGACTTTTTCTCACCTTCCAGTCTAGGGAAATCTCTTCTCTCCCACCCTTCTTTCTCTTCAAAGCCTTCTCCCATTCCTTTCCCACCTGTAACAAATTAACATAATCAATTCAATGGGTTTATGCTTTTACAGAAGAGAGAACAGGCAAAATTTATTTCAAACTCTCCTTCCTATCTGTCAAAAAAAATTGCAAGGCAAACTGTTTCAAAATGTCTGTGTGTGTGTTTGTATATGTTTGTGTGTTGGCAGAAGACCACATAAATGGAGAAAAAATATATAAATTGAAATTTTAATAAAATATTGTGGCAAAATACCCTTTGAAATTGCTCTATTAGTAATTCAGTATAATTCTTTTTCTCTTTTTTTGGCACGGAACAATGTTGAATGTAAAGCACCTTCCTAAGTTATTTCAATCCCATGCAGTCTCTTTGGCCATCTCTTCCCACAATTACTATTGGTTTATATTTAACAATTTGCCCAATCTTTTTGGGACTTTTCTGGCTCGTGCCTTTCAGAGTGGAAATGGTGTTGTGAATTTGAAAAAAAAAATACAAAGAAGACAAGAGGATTATGAAAGGAGGAGAACTGGCCTCAGAGCCTGCATCTAGATGAGGACCAAGAGTTATCAAACATGGGACTAGCAGGATGTATCAGATTCTTCTTCTACCAGTATATCCAACACTTAGGATGAAAAATGCATATCACTGATATCCAAAGGCCTAGTCTATGGTGATCAAAAGGCACATGGTTGGAATTCAAACTTCATTGGGAGGACTCAGCTTAGAAATTAATTTTACAAATTATAGTTTAAGGAATTTTGAGAAACAAAATTTTCCTTACATGTGAAGTTTTAATATATGCTTTGCAAATACATGAACTAATATTTTGTTTTCTTCATTTTAAAATATGTTAGCTTTTCAGGGCATCTCTTCAGTTTCCTGAGATGCTACCTGTCTTCCCCTCTGTTTACTGAAATGATCTGAGGCTAATAGCAAGTTGTACCTCCTCTTTGTAACTTCCTTGGCTTCTTGCTTTGAACTTCTATTTCCACTAAAATAATTGCTTTCCTGAGTAATCAATTTTCTCTCTTTTCACTTCATTTATGTTATTTAATTTGGTGTATGGAGAGATTGTGAGGGTGGAATACAAGAGAGAGACAAAAAGAAAACTACTAATGAGAATATTCTTTGAAAAATAGGAGGGTTGAGGGGGAAAATGCACTGGACTGGATTCATAAAACCTTGGTTTTTGGCCTGGTATTTCCACCAACTCTATGACTTAGATAATGTTGATTAACATCTCTGTGATTTTGTTTCCTTGGCTAAAAATGAAGGAATGGGCTAATTCAGTGTTTCTCACAGATTATTTTTACTATTTTTACCTTGGTACCCTTTACACTCTTAAAAATTATTGAGGATCCCAGAAAGTTGTAGTATTAGAAAATTAAACTGAATAATTAAAAAATTATATATGAATATATTTAAAAAATACAAATCCCATTGTATATTAATGTGAACAACTATATATTCTTAAACAAACAAAATACCTTAGACGAATGGCATTGCATTACATTTTTGCAAACCTCTTCAATATTGGGTTTACTAGAATACAGCTAGGTTTTTAAGTACACCGAGAATCTTATATCTGCTTCTGCAGTCAATCTTTATCAATATATTGTTTTAATTTAAGTAATAAAGAAAATACAACCTCACACAGATTTATAGTTGAAAAAGAGAGGAGTTTATTGATTGCTTTTTTTGAAATGCAAATATGGATATTTTTTATTCTCCACCAAAACTTGGCAAGAGGTTGTTTGTTAAAGGTGAGGTACACTGCAATCTGAAACATTATCAAGGAACATTTTCTGCTCTGTTACATTAAAACCCCCTGGTCCATCTTGGATGTGGAATGACTCTTTCAACTCTTTCAACCATGCATGATTTTGTCATAATGCATAGATCATTTGGAATATATTGGTTACTGAGTTATACAGCTATTCTAAGAGATGTCCACTATTATATAATGATGCATTTCACTATGTAATATAAAAAGTTATACTTATAAATATGACGTTAAAATTCATGATTCCAGATACAAATTTTCTGAAATTCTCATTTTTGCTTACAAGCTCAAATTTTATTGCTTTCTTAAAGTAACAAACTCACTTCATTCATTTTTGAGGAAATGAGTGTTATGTTCCCAAATCTAAAAAAAACCTCTGTTTGTCAGTTTTTCATTCCTATATAAATGAAAAAAATGGCTGACTTAAACAGTGGCACAAGTTGTTTTCTTTCAGACATCCACTGTACTTTGATATGCTCCAGAAGTGCTTTATGTATATCTCCCTTTTCATGACATAGGATAATAAAAATCATATATTCATGTGTAGACATTTAATGAAATTATTAATTTTTACTCCTTCATCAAAGGCAGTCTTAAGTGGAGCTGGCATATTTCTTCTTTCTGTAAGTGGATGGTGGCCAAAAAAAAAAAAAAAAAAAAAAAGAGAGATGATTATTAGTACAGTTTGATGCTTTTGTCTGTGCTGAGATGCCAGTAGTTTCTCTCATGGGTGTTTATGCATCACCAGGGTGAATGTCAACACAGTAAAAAAGGCTAATAATGCCTTGATAATATTGTAAAAATAGTTTTTACCTCATGAACTTCCTGAAAGGAACTTGGGGTCTCTGGAAGGTTTTGCTGACCACAAATTGAGAACCCCAGGGCTAGATGATTTGCAGGTCCTATATCCATTTCTCTTATGTTTTTCTATAAAATTTTCTGACTAGTCATTTTGTAATGTGTAAAGCATAGTGATCAAGTTTCTAAACTATTTACACAGTACCCGGAAAAGGAAATGTTTTGTGTACAAGAAGAAAAGTTACCATCTAACTCCCTGGGCTGGGGAAGATAAGACTAAGAGAGATATCCCAAAAAGTTAGTGTTGGCGATACATGACAGTTATATGACTGCATTGGTGTCCACAGACTTTACGTTATGAGATAGATGAAGCATTTCCTTTTCTCTTGTCAGGAAGGCACCCTAAATTGTCCTGGTTAGAGAAGATTACAGAAAGATAGGACTGGCCCAGGAAACATTTTCTCAGCATAGCAGTCTTCTGTTATTTACAAGCAAGAAACAATATATATTTGGAATTATATTCTGAATACAAACAGCAGTTTTCTTCTGAGAAGCCTAAATCCCTACTGAATGTTTCAAACTTTTTCCTCCTTTAATTTTATGAATAGTTACTTTCCACATCTGAATGATCAGTGGCCTTCACAATTTTTCAGCATTAACATTTAACTCAAGAGAGCAAGTTAAAATTACTGTGAAAACATTTATTGCATATTCCAATAAAAACATTTACTTTCCAAAGTGGATAAAAGTGGTTTTCAGTCCGACTCATATACTGAGATTAACTGGACTTGTGCCCTGAAGGACATAATAGTGAAATTCAATTACCGTATATCTATCTACATCCATTGCATCCAGAAACAAAAGATATTTACTGTTGGTAAAAAAGATAATTTAATGAAGCATATGGAGATTTTTAATGACTGTTTGCTTGGAGAAATAAATTACTATCAAATAAATATAACCCCATTGGGTTTTTGCAGGTAGTTTGAGTGCCGAGTAGCTTTTGTTCCAAAGTCAAACTGAAGATAAATAATTAAGGGTGCGGGGCAGAATCTGTGCTAAAGAAAACTCATTTCATAACACTTGGTTTTTATTTTATTGGCCATTCAATTATACTCATTCAGCAGAGCGCTGTGCACTATTGATGGAAATATTTTTTCCAGATTAATGTTTTAAAGATCGGTAAATTAAAACAATGTAAGAGGAAAGAAGAATCCACTGAATAAGCCAATACTTCAGAAGAAAATATATATCTCCCACACTCAGTCATCTTCAATGTAAAGTAAATTAATGATATCAAACAGAGGCTTGGATTACTAAAAGGAAAGAGGAAAGGAAAGTGGGTGTGGGGGTGGGAGTGGGGAGGGTTTAAGAGGAATTATTTCACCCTTGACATCTTTTGCAGTATCCAGCATAGCGCATAGAAGGTGTTGAAAGGTTTCAGCATCTCTCAGTGGTTCAAATAAAATAACAATAAGTTATGCTGTAGTCCATTGGTGGTATATGTAGTTTATTTTAAAGTGCAATCATTATTATTGTAATAGAACTATAACACAAAAACATATCTTAGAATCAGAGGACTGGTTTAGAAAAGAGTCTGAGATAGTTATGGGGATAAAAAAACGACTCTGAGGCAGAGAAATAATCAACAAAGCAAAGGAGGTGAGGACCAAAGAAACATTAAGGCTCCTACTACTTGGAGAAAATACAATGTCCTGCAGAGATCCTGGTGTGTAAACAAAAACCACAGGGAAAGTTTAATGTGCTTGCCTGCAGATTGCAGACGGGTGGGAGGTGGGGATTGGAGACAGAAAATAGAGCAAATAACAGCTCCCCTGTCTGGCTTGGTAGTGCAACGGCAAGTGATTTTTGTGCACTCCACCTGCCAGGTGAGGAAGTGACATTAACAGCTCGGACCAAGAAAATGGAAATTGAGAGCTTCCTATGTCATATTAGCTTTAGAGTTAAAGTTTAAAATAAACACACAAAAAACTTTTCTTATTAATCAAATTTGTTGAGTGAATTCTGGGCCCGGAGTGAGTTTAAAGTCCGGTAAGTATGGTGATTGAGATGACCGCCTGAGTTTATGGAATGATGATTACAAGTGATGAGATGTAATTAACTATATATGAATTTAAGAGAATTCTTACTTTGTAAATTCTGTCCCAGGGAAAGGAAATGCTGAGATTACCTTTTATTGCATTTGAATAACTGTTTTGCATTTCAAAATGCTTTTGGTGTAATACCATTTTAGCCTTATGATCTAGAATTCTTTTATGTATATTTATTTATTTTTCTGTTCAAGAATACCAAAAAGTTTATAATTTATTCCCAACAAGTAAACAGCAGGCCCCTGCAGCAGTGATTTTCAAGGGTTGGAGGAGGGCTTGGGGGATTGTAGTAGAAGCTGGGAAGTAGGTGTTGTAGTTTGAAAACAGGAGACAAAATCACCTCTAATATTTTGGACCTGTCGGTCAAGAATAAAAAAAAAAAAAAAAAGACCACATTTTCCATGTCTAAATCTCTTAAAAATTGTCAACCATGTTAACTAACTGTTAAATAAAATATATCCTATTCTCCGATCTTGACATCATAAATACCGTTATGATGAATAAACAAAAATACTTGTGAAAACCTGTGATTTTAGTGTGATTGAAAGTTAGGAACATATCAGAAAACTGCATATATTTATTATTGCACATGCCTGGGTATTCAGTCAACAGAATGGCGATTTTAGCTGAGTAATAGAGTCATATTTAACTTATGAATTGTTGCACATTTATTCCACAAAGTGGAATATTGACCATATTTTGGCAAAACCACAACTTAAATTCTTATGATTAAAGTTTTCACATTTGTTGTCTATTGATGGAAATGGCAAACTGTGCAACTTATCTAAGTTATTGTATTTCTCAGATAATTTTTCATACATTTCAATTTGAAGAAACTTTGCTCTGCTGTAGGAGCAGCAACTAGAATTGTCCATAATACTCCCAAAGAAATATTTAGATTTGGAAATAAACCATGATTATCCATTGCATGTTCAAAACATGTGACAGTGATAAATATGACATATCATAACCACAGAAATTACCACAGATTACTTTATCATATAAATTTGTTGCTTGCCTTGTGAATTTTACAATTTCATGAAATAGCATATAGATACATCAAGTGTTTGTCTTACTCTTTAAAAATTTCAATGCTGAGATAATAAAAATAAAATAAAAAATTGCAGTTTGTAGCTTCATTTGTTTAAATCTTTTTTTATTTTATTTTAATTGAGACTATATCATCTATCATGGCCAGAATGTAATCTTTATCAAATTTAGTTTCAAGATTATCTGTATGTAAATCTTCCACTTTAGAGTTATAAAACATTTTACTTCATTTTTTTCTCATTTATTTTAATTTGTTTGGAATGTCACTTTTAATGCATAGTTGATTTGTAGTTGCTTTTCACCTAGAAAAAAAATGGCTTTAAAATGTTTAAGTGGTATTTTTAAATCCTTTTAAAAATTAATGAATAATACAAACCTGTATGGCTTTTGGGGTGTGCTCTATAAACATTATAAATAGCAAGCAGTACTTCATAAAAATAACTTTGAGTAACACAGATTAAAAATTAATATTTTTTACCAAAGACCACAGTTTTTCTTGCTTTGAGGATCTTCTATTATTTTGTAAAATTATTCTAATGCATCTCACACCTTGTCTAAATAAAATTTAGGTGGTTTAACAGCATTTTGTTGAGAATGGTTATAAGGTTAGTTTGACATGTGTTTTGTCAAGGCATTCTTATTTTTCCAGATTGTGTTGGCTATTCTTGACACTTTTAATTACAATATGAATTTTAGAATCAGATTGTAAATTTCCATCCTAAAAGTAAGACTTCAGGACTATCGATTTTGACTGTATTAAATTTACAGAACAACTTGGGGAGGATCAATTTCTTTATGATCCATGAACAAACTATATTTCCCTATTTAGGTCTTCTTTAATATATCTCAATAACTTTACAGATTTTTTTCTCTGTAAAAGTAATGCACATCTTTCATTAGAACTATTCTTAGGTGTTTGACTTTTTTGATACTGTTATAAATGTTATGATTTAAAATGTTCCCTGCATTCATTTGTTGTTTCTATGTAAGAATTCCATTTATTTTGTCTACAATTTTTGCATATGATTTATTTTTATACTTATTTTTGCATTTTATATATTTCTGTAATATTTTGTTTATATAATTTCACTCAATTCAAATACTTTGAATAGATATTCTGGTAGCAGACATTTTAAAATTCTTTCTGATCATAGGAGACTACTTTCAACATTTCATCAATAGGTATATTTTCTATAGATTTTTAAATGATATTTATTATCAGATTAGGGGATGTGCTTTTCTATTTTTAGTTTAATAAGTTAGTTAAAAACATTTTTATCATCAGTAGGTATTGAATTTTATCACATGCTGTATGTGTGTATATTGAGAGACTCATGATTTTTATTGTTTATCAATGGTATTAGTCACAAGGATTTATTTTTAAATGTTAAAGTAACTGTTCAGTCCTGAACAATAAGACAGAAAAAGAGAAAATAAAAAAGAACTTTGTCATGATGCATTACTGTTTTCTTATTTATGGACTCAGTTTGCTGATATTTACCTAGGAGTTTTTTATTCTATATTAATGACAGTATATTAAATGCAGTTTTCCCTTCTGGTAATGTCCTTGTCAGATTTTGGTATCAAGGAAATTCTGGCCTCATAACATGAGCTGGGAGATATTTTCTCTCTTTCTACTGACTGGGAGATATTGTGTTACATAGTGTGTTTTTTAATTCCTTAAATGTTCGGGAGAATTCACTAGTAAAGCCATCTGGGCTTGAAGATTCCTTTGTGCAAAGGTTGTTTATGGATTCAATATCTTTATTAGATATAAGCCTTTTCTATATTTATATAGAGTAAGTTAAAAATGTGCTTTACTAGAAATTTTGTTTTACATCTGTGGTCAAATTTATTGACATAATTTCTTCACAATTTTCTCATCGTATATGTATATACATGTATATAAAAATTTAATAATAAATTATAATACATAGTTTCTTCACAATTTCCTCATTTTTTATATATATGCGATCATTAATGATATTTCCTTTTTATACTGAATATTGATTATTTGTGCCTTCTCTTTTTTTTTCCATCATCAGTCTTGCTAGAAATTTATCGAAAAGTTAGCTATTGGCTTTGCTGATTTCTATCTTTTGATTTCTATTTTGTTCATTTCTTTTCTTCTTTTTGTTGTGGATTGAATCATGTACCCTAATTTAGATGTGTTCTTAATGTTAATCTGTGTTCCTGTGGGTGTGAACCCATTGTAAATAGGGTCTCTTGAAGTTGGTAATTTTAGTTAAGATGTTTTCTTCATTTTAGTGAAGTTGTTTTTTTTTTTTTTTTTTTGATTTTCCATTTTTTTTCTGGCTCTTTGAAATTGGTCCTAATAATAATTGATTTTCAGGTTTTCTTCAATACTATAAATGTCTCCCTGAAGGCAGCTTTAGCTCCATCCCACAAGCATTGACTTGATAAATATTATCTCTCCTTCAGTTCAAAATATTTTCTAATTTCTGTTTTGATTTCTTCTGTGATCCCAAGCTTATTTTGAACATCTTAATTCCTATCCTTTATGGGTTTTCTAGCTCTCTTTCTATTACTATTTTTTAGCTTAATTCTACTGACATTGGAGATATCTGTTTTATTTCACTCCTTTGTAATTTATTAATACTTGCTTTTTGGTTCAGTTAATGGTCAATTTTAGTCAGTGTTCCATGTGAGTTTGAAAGGAATATATGTTGTGCAGTTGTTGGATGTTGTGTTTTATATATTTATATATTTAATATTTAATATTCTATGTCTTTCCTGATATATTTGTCTGTATATTATATTGGTTCTGAGAGCAGTGGCAAAATTTCCTTCAATGTTTGTAGATTTATTTTTATATCCTTTTAAGTTCTTGTTCTATGTAGTTGGAAGCTTTGGGTATAGGTGCATATAAATGTATATCTTCCTACTGAATTGACCTTTTTACAAGTATCCTTTTCTCTCAAATCATACTGGTAGTTGTGACAGAACTGACAATAGAAATGTAATCCCTATCACTCATTCAAGTATTTCTTAAGCACTGTGTATGGTTAGTAGTGGGCTTAATCAGTCTGCTCCAAGCAGGCTTCTGCTTCTACCAGGTAATGTCTTAGCCTTAGGATCACAGGCCCAAAACTGAGAGACATCTTTTTTGGTAGGGATTTTTTCCTATTCTTCATATAAAATGAAAATTTAGAGGAGCTGAAGTTGAAAGTCTTCGTTTAAAAAGTATGTCTTATGTACTTACTGAATGAACTAGTTACACTTATATTTTTTCTTAGAAAAAATTCAGAGTAATCATAAAAATCAGAGCTTTGCATTAACAATTGGACAGTAGACATGAGCTATAAATATAGACTTGCATTTTAAATTGTTGCTAAATTTTTATCCCAACTATAATGAAATAATGAAATATTTAAATCTGTGATAATTGCATATCATTTTGTAATGAAGCTTTTAACCACTTATTCAAAATATTTGGGCACCTACCATTTGTGAAGCACTCCTTACAAATTTCTCATGAACCCATTCTCTCCAGGTATAGACAAGCCTGTTAACTTTATGTTTATTTTAAGAGCACAGAAAGATTTCGGGCTGAAACCTACTGCCATAAAAGATAAAAAGAAAATCCCCAGAGATTATAAAAGTGACATGCCCAAAATTTCCTTCTCTTGGAGACAAAAATAGTCAATTTCTCATCCCTGATGGAATAAAAAAGTAAAAAATGTCTAGAAGGAGAAAAATAAGTGGATCCCAATTAAATTTAGAACATTTAACTACATGTAAGAATAGAGCAAAGAATAGATCCAGCAAAGCTTATTATAGCAGTCAAACATTAGAGATAGAACACTTGTTTTTTTTTTAGATGATAGCAAAATATTTAGAAATATGCAAAAATTTCCTACAAAAGTCTATATTTGTAAAGAATGTACAATCTCTAAATCAGCTAATGACCTGAGAACAAATATTGTGCAGAAGTAACACAGAAGGATGGCGATGATTAATTTACAGATGGCCTTATCACCAGTTGGCTGAACCCACCATGTTTGGGAACAGGAGCATAATTCCAAATGCTGGAAGTCATCCCAGATGGCACAGAAAATCTACTAGAGAATACATTTCAATAATCATTTATACTGCAAGAGTAACACTTGAGGAATTTGAGATTCACTTTCATTTCTACATGCTAGCATCATTCTCTCATGGGGCTTTTAAGGGCAGATCTAAGAGCCAGGATCTTGAAAAACAAATTCCAGTAGACTCTCTTTTTACAACTAGGTATCCAATTATGAAGGCTTGTACAATCATCTATTTAGGACCTTAAATAAAATGAACAAATATGCAAAACACATTTCTTAGCATCTCAAGAGATAAACAAGGTTAAAATGCATAGTATATATCGTTTTACACTGGGAGTCAAGAAAATCTAATTACATAACAGTACAGATATGTGTACAATTTATGCTTTCCAAACTCATTCTAGTCCTCCATTCAACTTGGCAAATCTTTTGAATATTCCTATTTTACTTACTCACAATTCTTCATATCATTCTAAAACTATGCTTACCCTTTTTATTTTCACAAGGTGAATATCCCTTCTATTTCATGGAGAAGACGGAGAGAAATTTCCAAATCCCTGACCTGCAACATTATTTGTCTTTACCTCATTTCCTTCATTTCAATGTAAAATTTTATCTTTCTTTCCATAAAGCTATCTCAACATTTGTGTCCTGGATCCTCAACCTTCTGATTTCCTAAGAAACTTGAAAATATCATCTCTTTTCTAGGACATTAACCTCTTCTGCACTGTCTCTTCCCATTTTCTATTTTAAAACTACTCTCTCTTTAGCTACCACTCTTTTCATAGTCTGCTTCCGAAAAGCACACCTGATGTCCACTTTTTCCAGGTCCTCCCAGATTCCTCCATTCAAAACATTTTGTATTCTGCCCGCATTATTCTACCAATGTTATCCTTGCTAGTGCTCATTTTATCTATCCTCCTTCTTAACTTTGGTCCTTAGAGTCATCCTTTGTTCATCCTTCTATTCCCTTGAATTTATGGGAGTTTTCTTTTCGGTTTCTTCTCCCACCCCTCTGTTGCAGTTGCCTGTGTAGGCTCTTCTTACATCTACCTCTGCATAATAGTGTTCCTCCAAGCACTTAGCCATGTTCTCCCCCTAGTATCTTCTGCCTTGATGGCTCTGAGAGCCATGATATATAACTCGGCATCTTTCTGAGACCCAGATCTATCCAGACTTCTTGAGAGCTCCAGGGAGTATTTTATGGAAACTTCAAATTTAGAATGTAAACTTGCTATCTCCCATCTGAGCCTCAAACTGGCCCATCATCATCATCATCATCATCATCATCATCATCATCATCACAACTAGCATCACTTGGGGACTATTCTAAATGCTGAAATTACATTTTCACTATTAGCTCCATTTTCAGATGAGTAAAATGAGAGAGAAAGATGTTAAATAATTTACCTAAAATGACATGCCTAGTAAGTGAGTGGATGGCTTCAAGTTCCATGCTCTTAGCCACATTACGCACAACACACTGTGGTTCACCAGTCTCTCTGCCAATTTCTTAGAACAAATGTCCATTATTTCTTACCTAATCCAGTACAATATCCTCCCAATTGGTCCCCTTAACATAGTCTCACCTCCTTCCCACCTAGTTACTCACATGACTTTCAGAGTTATCTTTCTAGAAGAAGAATATAAGCTGACTAAAATCTTTCAGTGGCTTCTTTTGACCCATGAAAAAGTACCAGATCTTAAACAAGGATTACAACGTCCTTCAAAATATGCCATTGACTACCCTATCTCATCTTCAGCTACGGTTCCACTGAGTATGCTCATGTTGTTTCCTCAGTTGCTGGTGTTGCTGCCATTACTAGAGTTGTCCTTCCCTTGGGATGTCCACCTGCAGAGCATCCCTTCAATATCCAAGACTTTGCCTAAATGTAACCTTCTTGGCCTTCTTATCAGATTATGTATTTCTTCTCCTGTATTCCCATAATACCTTGTACATATTTTTATTGAGGTACATGACAAATTGCCATATTTACTAATTTATATGTCTCTCTTGCACTAATCTGATAAAATCCTGATTTCTTTGTGTGTATGTTTCCTCTGCTTTAAGTATATTATTTAGCACACAGTAGGTCTTTAATGGGCTTTTTTGTATATTATCAAAAGGAAGGAAGAAAGGGAAGTGGGAGGGACGAAATAAGGAAATTTATTCTGGGAATATAAATCAATGAAATTATTGACTGGCAAAATTTTAGAACAGGTTATTAAATATATGTTTCTAAATATTTAAAATGGAAATGATAGTCATTAGAATACAACATGCATTTGTTGAAATAAATCAGAAAAACGCATGATGGCATCATTTACTTTCTTGATAGAGCTAATAGTTTCTTAGGACTACTGAATTTTAAGGATAGAGTGAAACAAGATTTCTATAAGGCATTTGGCCAAGACTATCATTATATCCTTACAGGTAAGATAAGTTCAAGCTCGCTGTGGGTAGATTCATAGCTGATTCAATTCACCATCCTGCAAAAATTTTGAATACTATACTTTTCAACTCTATAGGGGACCTTTACTTGCATTTCCTCTGATTTTGGTGTTTTCCATTTTTATCCCTAATATATAATGCTATAGAAGGCAAATGTACTGAACTTGTAGAGTGACATAAAGCCATAGAAAGACTGTATAATAATGGAAAGAATTAAGATTTTGGAATCAGACATACCTGGTCTTAAATCTCACTGTAACATGTACTTATTTTGGAACTTTTGGACTCTTCATCTAACTGATTGACTAACTTTATGTATAAAAGGGGAAAATATCTAATTCATGGGGTTGTTTTGAATATTAATTAGATGAGACTTGTAATGCCTCAGAAATTTTAAACTCAATAAAATATATCTCTTATTATTAAGGATTATTCATAGTACACAAAACCATGATTTTTAGAAATATGCTTGGTTTGGCCTGAAACTATCAATATATAGTTGAGGCAGGATAATTGTTAGCTACTATGTCTTAGTTTAAACATTGTCATGCAGTGCTTTGATTGAAGAGCTATTTATATGAGACTAGGGGTTTTAATTGAGTCCAAACTCAAATGAGTCAACAGTATGGCATGATTGACATATAGAAAAACAACCAATTTAATTTTAGTCTATATAAACAGGAATATAGCATCTAGAACAATCTGTGAGAAATTTTCCCCCCTCTATCCTTGAATATTAGTCAGCTCACAGCTGGCGCATTATGTTCCATTAGGGATGCCCAAACAGTGTGACTGGAAGCCATGTCATGGGGGACGCATTTAAAGATATAGGATTAATTCCAGCCAAGGCAGACTTTGGGAAGCTGAGTGGCAGTCTTATGTTTTAAAAGGCTTGTTAGGTAAACTATGTACAAACTTTATTTGGTGTGACCTCAGAATAGAAAAAAATAGATATTTAAGGTAGGGGCATTTTTGCTCAATGTAAATAAAAACTTTCTTACATTTAAAGACTTTCAAAACTTGAAAGGGGGTGTTTTATAGCACAGCATCTTCCCTGTCACTGTATACCTAGGAGGGTTGTGAAATTGTGTAATCACTCAGTAAGGTCATTGCAGAAGAGTTTTTTGCACTGAGTTGGAGATGAGATAGATGCGCTCTGAGGTCTAATATGATTTGAGAGCTTATAAAACTTGCACATTTTTTCTTTAACTTCTTTTGTTCATTAAAGAAAGGATGCTGGTAGAGATTAGATGATGGCCCCCATAAAGACATGTTCAAGTCCTAACCCCTGTGCCTGTGGGAGTGAACCCATTTGTAAATAGTACCTTTGAATATGTTATTAGATAAGGTTTGCCCAAATTGAATGAAGGTGGGCCTTAATCCAGTACGACTGGAGTTTTCATAAGCAGAGAAAATTTGGACATAGTAGTAGCACACAGGTGGGGAGGGAGGTGGCCATGTGATGGAGACAGAGATTGGGTTCTGGATTTCTGGCAAGCCACCAACAGAATGCTGAACACTTCTGAGAAAGCATCAAACTCCCAACACCTTGGTTTTGGACTTCTAGCCTCCAAGACTATGAGGAAATAAATTCCAGTTGTTTGAGGCAACTAAAGGTATACTTCATTTTACTGTGCTTCACTTCATTACACTTTGCAGATATTGCATTACTTACAAATTGAAGGTTTGTGGTAACCCAGGCATCAAGCAGATCTATCAGCACCATTTTTCCAACAGCATATTCTCACTTTGTGTCTCTGTGTCATGTTTTAATTAAGAAATGTGTGTTGGTTTTTTGTTTGTTTTTTTTTTAAATACATAATGCTATTGCATGCTAATAGACTACAGTATAGTATAAACACAATTTTATATGTACTGGTAAACCCCCAAATTTTTACGTGACTCACTTTATTGTGATATTTGCTTTATTGAGGTGGCTTGGAGCCCAACCTCCAATATCTCCAAGGTATGCTTGTCATCTGCGGTACTTTGTCCCAGCAGCCCTGGAAGAAAAGATAGATGTGTTAGGAGATGTGCCACCAATCTCTAAGAAGTAGTTGTAGTTCAGTGGAGAGTATTGCTCTGATTTCAGAAGCCCTGGGTTTGATTATTGGCTCTATCCCTCGCTAGTTTGTGACCCTCGGTCAACTTCTTTAACCTTTCCGAATTTAGTTTCTCATTTTAAAAATGAGGACAGCAATGGGATATCTGGTAAGAGTAAATTCAATAGAGTATTTTTAATGACTATTTCTAGCATGTATTAGCTCTCAACACAGAGCTTTATTTTTCTTTTCCCCTAGGTATTGTGGGTGTATGTGAAAATTAAATTGTAACATTGGAGAAAATTCTCTGCCAAATGATTCATTGACAGGTGGCAAGGCAGTAAGAGTCTGTCACATACATTTTGATACCAGGTGGGCTGCAGGAGACAGCTTTGTTTTCATGGCTAGTATTGTCAGCCTGGGCAAAGAAATCTACATTCTCGGCTTATTTGGGGACTGGCATTTCAGTGACGTGGATGGCATAAATTGTGGTCAAAGGACCCGTTTTCACATATGATTCCTGCCTGGAGAGTGAAAGCAGAAGCAGTTGATGGAGTGAATCAAGGTGGAAGGAGTGGGGGAATTTTGCAGTCTTGCTGCTCATTTTCAAAGGCAGGTGTTGCTTAGGTAACGGCCCTTCCTGCTGAAATGTGCTGTGACAGAACCTGTGGCTGTAGTAACAGCACTGAGCGGGCTAAGATCCCTGACAAGCTTGAGATGAAGACATCTGTTTGCCTTTGGAAAGTGTGAGACAATGTGGTTGACAATGAGGCAGTATTTAAATTGAAGGCATAAGCCTTCTTGAGCTTACTCAAAATTAAACATGGTAATTGGGAATTATTTAATTCTCTTCCCACTAGGTTTTGCTTTTTTTTTTTTTTTTTTTTAACTCCATAGAAAAGTGTGTCTCAGCAAGATTGCATGACTTTGGTGGTGTTTTGACCCTTTATTTTTGCTCTGTGTGAAGGCGTCATGAAGATGTTCAGGAGTGGAGTCGTGGGTCAAAGGAATCAAAGTAAAGTATCTAGTGTCATTTTATTCATAATCAAAAGTTCATGATATCTTTATTAAGCTTCTACATCCTCCTTAATTCCTGATTGAGCTGGAGGAGGACGTTAATCTTTTTGCATCCCAGTCTTCTCGTCCAAGAACTGGAGCAAAAATGATCTTGTCTTAGCGCTCTAGTTGTGATTGTGAGCTGAATTATGAATGCATTAATACTGCCTTGCTCACATGATTCCTGGCAACCCATGATGTCAGAAGGAGAGGGACTCCTTCTCTCCCAGAATTCATAGTATGCCTGAAAAAGGATTTACTCTCTGGCATGTGGCCACCCCTGGATTCATCAGTACATCTAAAGATTATGGGGAAACTCAGATGACCCAGTTTAGTTTTACAAGGCATGGAAGGCCACTAAGCACTTGATACTCCAACATGTGGGAGAGGAGCATTTCCTGAGGACAATAAAGGGCCCATGTTATCACAGAAAAAAGGAAAGTGACACTGAGCATGCAAAACCAACAGATATCCACTATAATCCTTTTTTTAAAAATCTCATTTGGTTTGTTATTATCCCAAATCTCTTAATTTTTGTTTATAGCCTCTTATTATTTTTTTATTTTAGATGAGCATAAAATGCAAAAATTTGAAAACCGGCACCATTCCCTGTTACTATATTTAAATATCATTTACATTTTTTTCTTAAGAAATCAATTTTATTGATGCATGTTAACAAAGGATAAATCCATCCAAAGTGTACAATCAATGGTATTCAGTATAATCACATACTTGTGCATTCATCAATTCAATCATTCTTACAGTACTTTCATTATTCCAAAAATAGTAATAAACAACAAACATGCAAAACTCATCACCTTTCAGTCTCTCTATGCATCCCCTGCCATACATAGCTGCTATTCCTTTTCCTTCTTTCTAGTTTATTTGTATTTATATTTTGTAAAAACAGTCATATATCCAATACCACCCTTATTCGGGCTTTACATGAGGTTTGACTATCTTATACAGCCCCATGTTACAGTTTTTAGCTTTTCTTCCATTAATATACATGACTTTAGACTTTCCCTTTCAACCACTGTCATACCCATACAATAGCACTGCTAGGTAACAACACCATGATATGCTTTCACCATTTCTAGTCATTTCCAAAGATTTACCAATTCTGCACAGATTAACCCTCAGCTTTCCATTCTCTACCGTCCTTCTATTTTCTGGTGACCTCTATTCTAATTATCAGCTGCATGAGTTTACACACTATATTTATTTCAAAATAGCACAATCATACAGTATTTGTCCTTTTGTGTCTGGCTTGTTTCACTCAACATAATGTCCTCCAGGTTCATCCATGTTGTCATATGCTTCACGACTTTATTTCTTCTTGCGCTGCATAATATTCTATCATGTGTATACACCACAGTTTGTTTATCCATTCATCAGGTTATGGACACCTGGGTTGTTTACAACTTTTTGCATCGTGAATAAGCCATTGCAGATGTCTGTTCGTGTCTCTGCTCTCAGGTCTTCTGGGTATATACCTAGTAATGGTATTGCTGAATCACATGGCAAATCTATATTCACCTTCCTTAGGAACTGCCAAACAGGCCTCCACAGTTGCTGTACCATTCTACATTCCCACCAATAGTGAATACGTGTACCTATCTCTCCATATCCTCTCTAACATTTACAGTTGTATGACTTTTTAATAGCAGCTAGTCTAATAGGTGTGAAATGATATCTCATTGTAGTTTTGAACTGCATTTCCCTAATTGCTAGTGATGTTGAACATTTTTTAATGTGTTCCTTTGCCATTTCGATTTCTTCTTTTGACTATTGTCTTTTCATGTCCTTTGCCCATTTTTTAATTGGATAGTATGTCTTTTTATTGTTGAGTTGTATAATCTCTCTGTATATCATGAATTTTAAACCCTTATTGGATATGTGATTGCCATATATTTTCTCACATTGAATTGGCTGTCTTTTCACCCTTTTGACAAAGTCCTTTGAGGTGCAAAAGTGTTTAATTTTGAGGAGGTCCCATTTATCTATTTTTTCTTTTGTTGCTCGTAGTTTGGGTGTAAGGTTTAAGAAGCTACCACCCCATAAGATCTTGAAGAAGTTTTCCTACATTTTCTTCTAGGAGTTTTATGGTTGTTGCTTTTATATTTAGGTCCTTGATCCATTTTGAGTTAATTTTTGTATCAGGTGTGAGATATGGGTCTTCTTTCTTTCTTTTGGATATGGAAATCCAGTTCTCTCAGCACTATTTGTTGAATAGACTGTTCTGGCCCAGCTGGGGGGGTGGGGCTTGGCAACCTTGTCAAAAATCACTTGACTGTAGAGGTGAGGGTCTATTTCTGGGTTCTCGATTCAGTTCCATTGGTCAATGAATCTGTCTTTATGCCAGTACCATGCTGTTTATACCACTGTAGCTAAGTGATATGCTTTAAAGACAGGAAATGAGAGTCCTCCAACTCCTTTCTTCTTTTTAAAGATTTTTTTTGGCTATTCAGTGCCCCTCTTCCTTCCAAATAAATTTGATAATTGTTTTTTCCACTTCTGCAAAAAAGGCTGTTGGGATTTTTATGGGGATTGCATTGAGTCTGTAAATCAGTTTAGGTAGAATTGACATCTTAATGATATTTACTCTTGTAATCCATGAATGTGGAATGTCCTTCCATTTATTTAAGTCTTCTTTCATTTATTTTAGCAATGTTTTGTAGTTTTCTGAATATAGGCTCTTTACGTCCTTGGTTAAGTTTATCCCTATATATTTGATTGTTTTATTTGCTATTATAAATGGAATTGTTTTTCTGATTTCCTCCTCAGATTGCACATCAGTAGTGTATAGAAATGCTATTGATTCTTGCATATTAATCTTGTATCCTGCCAATTTGCAGAAATTGTCTTTTAATTCTAGTAGCTTTTTGTGGATTTTCAGGATTTTCTAGATATAGGATCATGTCATAAACAAATAATGAAAGTTTTCATTCTTCCTTTCCTATTTGTGTGCCTTTTATTTCTTTCTCTAGCCTAATTGCTCTAGTTAGAATATCTAGTACAATATTGAATAGCAATGGTAGTAGTGGGCATCCTTGTCTTGTTCCTGATCACAGCAGGAAAGCTTTCAGTCTTTCACCATCGAGTACAATGCTAGCTGTAGGTTTTTCATATATGTACTTTACCATATTGAGAAAGCTTCCTTCTATTCCTATCTTTTGGATTATTTTTTATCAAGAAAGGGTGCTATATTTTGTCAAATGCCTTTTCTGCATCAATTGAGAGGATTATGTGATTTTTCTTCTTCAATTTATCAATGTGATTTATTATGTAATTGATTTTCTTGTATTGAACCACACCTGCATACCTGGAATAAAACTGACTTGATCATGGTGTATAATTCTTTTAATGTGTTTTGGGATTCTGTTTGCAAGAATTTTGTTGAGGATTTTTTAATCTATATTCATTAGAGAAAATGGTCTGTAATTTTACTTTTTTTGTAGTATCTTTATCTGGTTCTGGGATTAGGGTGATTTTGGCTTCATAGAATGAGTTTGATAGTGTTCTTTCCTGTTCAGTGTTTTGGAAGAGCTTGAGCAAGGTTGGTATTAGATCGTCTTTGAATGATTGGTAAAATTCATCTGTGAAGCCATCTGCTCCCAGGCTTTTCATATTTGGGAGTTTTTTTGATGACTGTTTCAATCTCTTCTCTTTTGATTGGTTTGTTGAGGTCTTCTGTTTATTCTAGGGTCAGTGCAGGTGGTTTGTGTGTTTCTAGGAATTTATCCATCTCCTCCACATTGTCTAGATTTTTGGCATGCAGTTGTTCACAGTATCCTATTATGATCTCTCTTATTTCTCAGTGTCAGTAGTAATGTCTCACTCTCGCTTCTGATTTTATATATTTGTGTCTTCTCTCTTTTTTTCTTTGCCAGCCTAGTTAAGGTTTTGTCAATTTTGTTGATCTTCCCAAAGAACCCACCTTTTTTTTTTTTTTTTGATTGTTTCTATTGTTTTTTTGTTCTCAACATCATTTATTTCTGCTCTGACCTTTACTATTTCTTTCCTTCAGCTTGGTTTGGATTAGTTTGCTGTTCTTTTTCTAGTTCCTCCAGGTGTTCACTTAGATCTTCAATTTTAGTTCTTTCTTCTTTTTTAATGTAGACATTAAGGACTATAAATTTTCCTCTCAGCACTGCCTTTTCAGTGTCCCACTGGTTTTGATATGTTGTATTCTCAATATGATTCTTCTCAAGATATTTGCTGAATTCTCTTGCAATTTCTTCTTTGACCCACTGATAATTTGAGTATGTTGCTTAATCTGCAAATATTTGTGAATTGTCTCTTTTTCCTTCCATTATTGATATCCAGCCTCATTCCATTATGAACAGAGAAAGTGTTTTTTTATAATTTCAATCTTTTTAAATTTATTGAGATTTATCTTGCAACCCAACATATGGTCTATCTTTGAGAAGGATCTATAAGTACTTGAAAAGAAAGTGTATCCTGCTCTTTTGGGGTGCAATGCTCTTAGATGTCTGTTAGGTCTAGTTCATTTATCATATTATTCAAGTTCTCTGTTCCTTTATTTATCCTCTGTCCAGATGTTCTATCCTATACTGACAGTGATATATTGAAGTCTCCAACTATTATTGTAGAGACATCTATTTCTCCCTTCAGTTTTACCATTGTGTGTCTCATGTATTTTGGGACACTCAGGTTAGGTGCATAAATATTTAGTATAGTCATTTCTTCTTGGTGAATTGCTCTTTTTATTATGAAATGACCTTCTTCATCCCTTACAATACTTTTGCATTTGAAATCTATTTTATCCAATATTAGTATTACTACTCCATCTCATTTTTGGTTACTATTTGCATGGAAGAACTTTTATCAACTTTTCACTTTTAACCTAGTTGTGGCCTTATGTCTGAGGTGGGTCTCTTGTAGACGACATATAGATGACTCATATATTTTTTTAAACCCATTCAGTCATTCTATGTTTTTTGATTGGGGAGTTCAATCCATTAACATTCAATGTAATTATGTTAAAGGCATTACTTACTTCATCCATTTTGTTCTTTGGCTTTCTGTTTTCATATCGTACTATTGTCTGTCTTTTTACCCTTTAGTTTAGCCCTCCTAATAATCTCCATTTCTACCCTCTTCTCCAAATCTGTTGCCCTTGTTTTTTCCTTTCAGGCAGCAGCAATCCCTTTAGAATCTCTTGTAATTTTGGTCTTTGGTAACATATTCTATTAGTTTTTATTTGTCTGTGAACACTTTGAACTCACTGTCATTTTTGAAGGACAGATTTGTTGGATACAGAATTCTTGGCTAGCAGTTTTTCTCTTTTTTTAGTTTCTGAAAAGAGGTTGGCACCTAGTCATATCAAAGTTCCCTTGTATGCAATGTTTTGCTGTTCTTTTGCTGCCTTCAGAATCTTCTCTTTATCTCTAATATTTGTCATTCTGAATAGTAGATGTCTTGGGGTAGGTCAATTCGGATTTATTCTGTTTCAGGTACGTTGTCCTTCTTGGATAGGGTTCACTGCTTGCCTTGAACACTCCTTTTTTTTTTTTTAATTTGTATACTAGGATCATATACACAACCTAAATTCCCCCTTTGCATCACATTCAAATATATAATTCATTATGTTGTGTGACCATCACCACCATCCATTCCCAAAATTTTTTATCATCAAAAACATAAACCCTGTACCAATTAAGCATTAGCTACACATTCCCTACCACCATCCTGACCCATGGTATACTCTTATCTAGTTTCTGACTCTATTAATTTGCTTATTCTAGTTATTTTATATCAGTAACACCATACAGTATTTGACCTTTTGAGTCTGGCTTATTTCACTCAACTTGATGTTGTCACATGTTTCAGATCTTCATTCCTTTTTATGGCTGAATATTCCATTTTAGGTATAAACCATATTTTGTTTATCCATCCGTCTGTGATGAACACTTGGGTTACTTCCATATTTTACCAATTGTGAATAGTACTATCATGAACATGGGTGTGTAGATATTTGCTTGATTCACTGCTTTTAGTTGTGTAAGCACTAGACATGCACTGATAAAAAGTAATGTTTATAGTGCAGTGTTAAGACAGATTTTTGAAAAAATTAGGATACAAGAGTTATAGTGGAGATATTTATAAGATAAATATTGCTTCATATAGGAGATGAAATAAGAGGGAAGAAATAGGAATTTCAGAGAATGGAGTCCTTGAGCAAAAATATGGAGCCATGGGAGATCAGATTTTGGGAACCGATAATTGGTTTTTAATGGCTAGAGTATGAAATGCTAGTTTCATACTCTAAAATCCAATAGGCTTCATATATCATGTTAAGAATCTATGTTTTCTCTGCAGTGTTAAGTGATATTAACATTTTAAAAACATATGAAATAAAGAAACAGATTTTAGAAAACTCCTCTGCTAGAAGTGTAAATGATGGCATCTAAGGCCAAAATTGGAGTATAATGTTGGCCTGGTCATCAAACTTTACAATCAATGAAAATTTTGGTGCCAACCATTGAGGACAGAGAAAAGCTAAAAGTTTCACTTAAGACCACAATAATATCTTATACAGACATGACCACCAAAAGCTTAGCTTTTTCAAAAATGAAATTTTGTTTTACTCTATCAGGTGAAGAGCTTCAGAGAGCTTAGGTAGACTTTGAAGGAAAAGGGAATGTGGTAATTTTAGGATCTGAATTACAATATCTATGTTCTCAAGGCCAGTTACAGAGATATGACTCTACCATCTAGTCATATTACTTTCCATGATGAATAACATTTGATTTTTTAAACCATTTTTCTTTATTTCATATCCCTATACTCCATTATTTTGATCAAAAATATATTGGTGACAGATATGTTTCCAACTTAATTCATTGATTATAGATTATCAATGTGGTACCACAATATATGTAGGGGAAGAATGGACACCACAAAAGCAGAGTTGTAATCACCAGGGTTAAATGTAGTCACTGATGAGAATTTATTATTTTTTCTTGACATGAAAATGCAGGAGGTTTTCAGTTGCACAAATTTTTATATTGTTAGGTTAAAGTATTTTTATGTAAATAAGGAGGAAGGGATGCCTGTACATTTTGGATAGTCTAAGAAGCAGACTCAGATCACTGTTTGCCTTTTGGGCTACTTAACTCTCAAATATCCTTCACAGTTATGAAAATAATGAGCCAGTTGGGATGGATGATGAAGGGGAGGTAGATTTTTCCCCTCAAAATTTCCTCTCGGGTAGCACTTGGATTCCTTACTTAAATCAAAACATGCTCCCACTCTAACCTTGCTGCCTAGAAGAAGTGATAAAA
This sequence comes from Tolypeutes matacus, assembly GCA_026826555.1. Lineage (NCBI taxonomy): Eukaryota > Metazoa > Chordata > Mammalia > Cingulata > Chlamyphoridae > Tolypeutes > Tolypeutes matacus. Next base: position 10,289,426 of record JAKSZT010053813.1, read on the forward strand.
AAGAGAAACACAGTTCTGAATTCTGTGTGGTGGTGGCAGTAGCATTCTCTATCTAGAAAGCATGGATGTTGCAGTAAAAGCATCGTTGTCAATGGCCATGGCAGTGCTAGTGGCATAAAGCCTCTAATGGATGCGTTGGCAGAGTTGACGTATACATGCTGGTGGGGGTCATGTCAGTAGTAGGGGGGCATCCAGTGCCACTAGAGCCCAGAGGTAGCGGCAGTGGCATTTCCAACAGATACTTCTGATGGTATGATTTCAACTGAAGTTTGAGTTACCAGGCTTCCATTTACTTTTGTCAATTTTTCAAACCAGTTACTTCAGCCTTGCCACTGAGTTTGTGAGATATCTATTTTTCCTTAGTTACCAGAATAATTTAAATAGAACTCTATAGAGTCTGTTAAGGCTATAGGACAGATGGAAACAGAATTTCTACTTCAAAATAAAATCTCACCCAGTGAAAAGGTGTGACCTGGCCATACTTCTAATTGAGTTAACCTATGTTTATTTTTGAAAGATCTTCTTCAACTAACTACTCACCATAGCCTTCATGAAGCTCACTACCTTCCCAGTAGTCTTACCAGCCCTGACCAAGAGCTATGGTATAAATTCTGCTTCCACAGACCTGTATTTGTAAGCTTTGGACTGGACAAAATTAGAACGTATCCCTTGGAAAAACAAAATACAAGATGCCCAGTATATTTCTGAGTACAGGACAAAGTTAATAAATGTTGACTGTCAAAATCTGTATGCTAAGGAAAAAGAAAACTTAAGAATACTTAGGGTATTTCATGATGGGAAATTATTTTAGTATATTTTAAATATCCAAAAAACACTTTTTAATGTGTATCTTAAACTCTTAAAATTTATTTAAAACTTTCCTTCAACTTTTCCCGGTGAGTATTAATAGTGTTCTTGTTGTTAACCAGTTCCTAGTCCTTGTCATTACAGGTTCAGCAGCTGCAAAGGTGAAATGTTTTGACAAATATTGAACGTCATCCATTTTATACTGTGGATCAGCATGGCTGTTTTTTAGCTTCTTCAGAGGGTTCTGTAATGGAGTTATATTTGGAAGTTTCCCAGCGTGGTGCAAAAGCCTCATAGTGAGAGAAAGTTTATAAACTGCATTTCTACAAGAAGAAGAAAGGCCAGCTGCTCATACTGCGTGATTCCTCCTTGGGCCTTTGTATTTACCCAGTTAGACCTTTTGAGCTTCCTATTTATACATTTATCTTTAGGATACTGAGTGGTGACAAAGATTCACACTGGCCAGCATATTTTCACTCTGTGTGGAAAGAAGCCATTTAAAGACTGAGAAACATAACAAGAAAAAAAAAATCTGGCAATAAGAGAAGATGAGGGAAAAGGAATATCCTTGACTGTCATTCTGACAGTCACAATGTTTTAATCTGTTCATTTTACTGAAAAGAAGTTCTCAGATCCCTGTTTGGTTTATGCAAAAATGTATAGATTAAAAGAACTGTTAAAAACCTTTCCATATCTGTAAACTTTATCTGTAAGACCACAGAAAATCACATTTTTCCTCCTCCAGGAAATTAAAAATAATATCAATAAAATAGAGACGGAAATTATATCAGATAATTATTAAAGTTCATTGTTATTAATCTAGAGCAGTCAACATTGGAAGGCACAATATAGCAAAGACACTTTCACTATGCATGAAAACATAAAAAACATGTTTAAGATAATCTCTAGTAAGCAGTAGGCATCCAATTAATGTTAATTTTCTTTTCTTTTTTCTCCTTTTTTTCTAGTTATGCTTTGAGAAATATGATGACTGAAAAATAGTAAAATCTGAAGAGGATAATATTTTGTTTAATGTGCATATGTTATATATGAGTAGGTTTGTGGGAAATAGGGCTTTCCTTCCCCCCTTGTTTTCCACATAGTGTATCTCTGTATTCTCCTCTCTATTCTAAATACCATCTTGATCTCTATTTCCCAAAGTGAATACAAATAAATTAGGCATTAAAAATGTTTAAACAGTTCTTTTAATCAGGGGCTTTTTATAATAAATTACAGAATTGCAGGTGTAATAACAGACACAGTGCCCAAATCCACTTAGTTTATCCCATTTACCCTTTGCACCTAGGTAAATATTGGAGATTCTTGTCTAGAAGATCTCATGTGGATAGTCTCTTTTTATTTCTAGATCCTTTGTTTCTTAAATCCTGCTCCCTCTGTTTCCAGTGACCTAAGACTCATCATTCAGAATTCATAAAACCCAAGTGCCCCCTTCTGTGTTATATGAACTCTGGCACTTTATGTGTATCAAAAGTATCCACGTGTGTATGTGTAAAGCCATTAAATATAGCTTAAAACTAAAATATATTATTAAAAGATATTCCTTATGGGACTTTATTTTAAAAATAAAAGTTTCAAAAATTGGAGCAAAGCTGTTGACATTTTTCTTTTCAACCAGGAGTCTTATTTTTGTGTCTGAAAGTTTACTTTCTCTCTTTAGCTTTCTTTGTTTTTAAAACTAAGCTCTTTATAAAGCAAGAAAACAATGGAAAATGCTTTATTTTCCTCATTCCAAATTTCTGAGGGCAGTTCTGATTCCAAAGTATCTTTCAGAGACCAAAGAACTTAACAACATCTTTCAGCATTAAGTATGAGGTAAGATGTGGGTTTTCCACATATATCCTTTGTCATATTGAAGACGTCCCCTTATACCCAAATTGTTTGAACAAGTTTATCATTTAAGGGTGTTGGATTTTGTTAGACACTTGCTTTCTGTTCCTATGAGGATCTTTTGCCCCCCTTACTCTATTAATATGATGTAATACATTAATTGATGTAATATAATAATTGTAACACATTGGTTTTGGGTGTTAAACTAATCTTGCATTCCAGGAATAAATGCCACTTGATTATCTTGTATAATCATTTTGCTATGCTACTGGATTTGGTTTGTTTGTGGGTTTTTTTTTTTTTTTTTTCATTTTTAAAAACAGTTTATTGAAGTATATCATTCACATAAGAACATATATAAACAATAAGTGTAGAGTAAAAATTGTGAACTTACAAAATAAACATGCATAACATCATACAGGGCTCCCATACATCACCTCACTACCAACACCTTGCATTTGTTGTGAAACATTTGTAACAAATTATGAAAGAACACAGTCAAAGTATTAATACTAACTGTAGACCGTACCTTACATTTGGTGTACTTTCCCCTGAACCCACTCTATTTTTTGTTCATAACCCATACAATTTATCTAAAGTGTACAATCAGTGGCATTTGGTATAATCACTGAGTTGTGAATTCATTACTTCAATCAGTAGTAGAGCATTTTCATTGCTCAAAAAAACAAACAAACAAAAAACCACTCTCATACTTACATGTTAGCGTAACTATTTACAAATAGTGTGTTTTCATTTTCTATTCATTTTCAAACATTTCCAAACAACTTTTTCCAATTCTGTGCATATTAAACCTCAGTTTTCCATTCTCTAGCCACATTCTTTTCTATGGTGATTAATATTCTAGCTATTAACTCCATGAGTTTGCTCATTATATTTAGTTCATAATAGTGAAGTCATACAATATTTGTCCTTTTGTTCCTGGCTTGCTTCACTCAACATAATGTCCTCCAGGTTCATCTATATTGTCATATGCTTCATTTCTTCTTACAGCTAAATAATAGTCCATCGTGTGTATATACTACAATTTGTTTATCCATTCGTCATTTGATGGACACCTGGGTTGTTTCCATCTTTTGGCAATTGTGGACAATGTTGGTATAAAATCAGGGTGCAGATGTCTGTTTGTGTCACTGCTTTCAGTTTTTCTGGGTATATACCAAGTAGCAGTATTGCTGGGTCACATGGTAGATCTATATCTAACTTCCTTTGGAACCACCAAACAGACTTCCACAGTGGCTGTACCATTCTACATTCCCATGAGCAGTGAATAAATGTTCCTATCTCTCCACATCCTCTCCAACATTTGTAGTTTTCTGTTTTGTTGACACTGGCCATTCTAGTAAGTGTGAAAAGATACCTCATTATAGCTTTGATGTGCATTTCTCTAATTGCTGATGATGCTGTGCATTTTTTTCATGTGTTTTTTCACCATTTGTATTTCTTCTTCAGAAAAATGTCTCTCAGGTCTTTTGCCCAGTTTTTAATCAGGTCATTTGTCTTTTTATTGTTGAGTTGTAGTATCTCTTTATATATCATGGACATTAGACCCAGGTTGGATATGTGATTTCCAAATATTTTCTCCCATTGTGTAGGCTGCCTTTTTACCCTCTTCAGAAGTTCTTTGAGGTGCAGAAGTTTGCAGTTTTGAGGAGGTCCCATTTATCTAATTTTTTCTTTTGTTGCTTGTGCTTTGGGTGTAAGGTTTAAGAGACCGACACCTACTACAAGGTCTTGTAGATATTTCCCTATGTTATATTCTAGCAGTTTTATGGTCTTGGCTTTTATGTTTAGGTCTTTGATCCATTTTGAATAGATTTTTGTATAGGAAGTGAGATGAGGCCCTCTTTCATTCTTTTGGTTATGGAGATCCAGTTCTCCCAGCACCATTTATTGAAGAGACTGTTCTGTCCCAGAAAAGTGGACTTGGTAAGTTTATCAAAAATCAGTTGACCATAGAGATAAGGGTCTATTTCTGAACTCTTAATTCAATTCTATTTACCAATGTGTCTATCTTTATGCCAATACTATGCTGTTTTAACCATTGTAGCTTTATAACACACTTCAAATTCGGGAAGCATGAGTCTTGACTTCGCTCTTCTTTTTTAGGATGTTTTTGGTTATTCGGGACCCCTTTCCCTTCCAAATAAATTTGGTAATTGGCATTTCTATTTCTGTAAAATAGGCTGTTAGAATTTTGATTGGTATTACATTGAACAACTGAAAAAACTGTTAAAAGAAAAGCAAGCCAATCCCAAAGCAAGCAAAAAGAAATAAAGGGTAGGGTAGAAATAAATGAAATTGAGAACAAAAACCAATAGAGAAAACCAAAAAACCAAAAGCTCGTTCCTTGAGAAGATCAATAAAATCGACAAACCCTGAGCAAGACTAACAAAGAAAAAAAAAAAAAAAGGAGATAAGGTACAAATAAATAAAATCAGGAATGAAAGGGGGGACATTACAACTAACCAAAAGAAATAAAAAAGGATCATGGGAGGATATTATGAGAAACTGTATGCCAAAAAATTAAACAACCTAGCTGAAATAGACAAATTCCTAGAAGTACACAATCTACACTGACTCTACAAGAAATACAGGAACTCAACATACCAATCATAAGCAAAGAGATTGAATCAGTCAGCAAAAATCTTCCAACAGTAAAAAGTCCTGGAACAGATGACTTCACAAGTGAATTCTACTAATCATTTCAAGAATTAATATAAAGTCTTCCAAAAATTGAAAAGGAGAGAGATTACCCAACAAATTTTATGAAGCTAACATCACCCTAATACCAAAACCTATAAGAAAAGAAAATTACAGACCAATCTCTCTAATCATTATAGATGAAAAAATTTTCAACAAAATACTTGCAAATTGAATCCAATAGCAAATAAAAACAATTATACATCATGAAATGTGGATTTTATTCCTGATATGCATGGGTGGTTCAACATAGGAAAATGAATTAATATAATATACCACATTAACAAATCAAAGGGAAAAAAAAATCATCTTAATTGATGCAGGACCCATTTGGCAAAACTCAGCATCCTTTCTTGATAAAAACACTTCAAAAGATAGGTATAGAAGGAGAGTTCCTCAACATAGTAAAGGGCAATAAGAAAATCCCACAGTCAACACGTTACTCAATGGGGAGAGTTTGAAAGCTTTCCATCTAAGATCAGACACAAGACAAGGATGCCCATTGTCACCATTGTATTGTGCTAGAAGTTCTAGCTAGAGCAATTAGTCAAGAAAAAGAAATAAAAAGTATCCAAATTGGAAAAGAGGAAGTAAAACTCTCACCATTTGTAGACATGATCCTATATTTAGAAAATCCTGAAATATTACAACAAAAGTACTTGAGCTAATAAATGAGTCCAGCAATGTAGCAGAACACAAGATCAACATGCAAAAATCAGTAGTATTGCTATACACAAGTAACGAGCAAGTTGAGGAAATCAAGAAAAAAAATCCATTTACAATAGCAACAAAAAAGCTAAAATATCTAGGAATTAACTTAACCAGGAATGTAAAGGATCTGCATTCAGAAAACTACAAAACACTGCTAAAAGAAATCAAAGAAGAACTAAACAAATGGAAGGCTATTCCATGTTCATGGCTTGGAAGACTAAGCATGATGAAGATGTCAATTCTACCCAAATTGATTTATGGTTTGCTTGTGTTTTGTTGAGTATTTTTGCATTTATATTTATAAGGAATATTGGCCTAGGTTTTTCTTTTTGTGTGATATTTTTTCTGGCTTTGGTGTCAGGATAATGCTGACCTCATAAAGAGAATTAGGAAGTGTTTCCTTCTCTCCTATTTTTGGAAGCATTTTAGAAGGATTGGTGTTGGTTTTTCTCTAAATGCTGGTAGAATTCACCAGTGAAGATACCCATTCCTGGATTTTTCTTTATGAGAGGTTGTTTTTTTTTTTTTTAATAATAATCTTTTTTTATTTTTTAAAAGATACTTAGATTACATAAATGTTAGATAAAAATTGTAGGGATTCCCATATGCCCCACCTCCCACATCTCCCACAACCTCCCACATAAACATCCTTCATTAGTGTGGCACATCCCCTGCAATAGATATACACATCTTGGGGCTTTGCCTCTAAGCATGGACCACAGTTCACATTGTAGACCACACTTTTTCACATACAGTTCTGCATGTTATATGATGATATAAAATGGTTTATATCTGTCATGGCAGTGTCACTCAGGATAATTCCCAAGTTCTGAAAAAGTCCCTGTATTACAACTGCTTTCCCTCTCCCTGCCCCCAAAGCATCCAGTGGCCACCGGCTCCAAATTAATGTAATTACTTCCATTGCGTTAATCACAATATGTCTATAACAGAATACCAGTAAGTCCACTCTAGTCCATAGCTCTTCCCCCAATCCTGAGGAGTCTGAGATGGTGATGGCCACTCTACCTCCAAGTGAGAGGGGGCTTATATCACATAGATAAGATGGATGGGATTATCCTGCCCACAGCTGCAGACTCTCTCCATTCCCTGGGATGGCCGTGGTCCATCATCATCTCCCCACCAGGTGTCCAGGGTGAGTCCATTGAGCTGTAGAGTAGGAGTTGAAGCTCCACCGAGATTCCAGGCCCAGCTGGCACATGGACATCCGAAAGACTCCAGTCTCTGGAAGTTCACCTACAAACTCCGGAACCACATATGGGTTTGAATAGAAGGGACAGATGGACCATGTGCAGGGAGGACATATTTGGGTTCTACTCTGTCACTTTCAGGAGCAAGGATCCCAAAGTAGGGCCCACTGATAAGGCACCAAACTCTGGGACTATCTGCCCTGATATAGGACCTGAGTGTCTCCAGAGCCCTCAGAAGCCCGTCTGTTTGGGGTGATATCCACATTGGAAGCCTATGAGGTCCTACTGAGATGTGCATAAGCGTTACCAATGGGATGACCTCCCGACTCATTTTGAAGTCTCTTAGCCATATGAACTCATTTGTCTTTACCTTTTCCCCCTTTTATTCGAGGTCTTTTTCCCGTCATATTGCCCATTGGCACTTGTTAGTAATCCCTTGTTGCCAGGAAGACTCATCCCCTGAAGTCATGTCCCATGCTGGGAGAAAGGTAATGCATTCATATGCTGAGTTTGGCTTAGAGAGAGGCCACATTTGAGCAACAAGGAGGCTCTATGAGGGGTTTTTGATTACTGTCTCAATATGTTTACTTATGGGGCCATTCAGTTTTATTATTTCTTCTTGAGTCAGTTTGTGTATTTCCATAAATTTTTTCATTTTATACAGGTTACCTAATTTCTTGGTGTATGAATGTTCATAATATTTTCTTATAATTATTTTTAGGTCTCTAATTTTTCTATACTTACCCTACCTTCAATTTCAATTTTAGTAATGTGAGCTTTCTCCTCTTTTTCTTGGTCAGTCTAGCTCTTACTGTAAAATTGCATATTTCTCCCTTCAATTCTGTCAGTTTTTTTTTTTTTTTTTCATATACTTTAGGTGTCTTTGTTAGGTACATTTATATTTCTACTTGTTATATCTTCTCCGTGGGTTGACAAATTAGTCAATATATAATGGCCTTCTTTGTCTCATAAAAATTTTTGACATGCAGTCTAATTTATATAATATTAGTATAGCCATGCTAGCTCTTTTTTTCTTTTCCTTTTTTTTTTTTGGTTATGACTGGTATGAAATATCTTTTTCCATCCTTTCACTTTCAACCTATTTGTGTTGGGGTTCTAAAGTTAGTCTCTTGTAGATAGTATGTGGTTGGAACATGGATTTCTATGTGTTTATTTTAATCCATTTAGCCAGCCACTGTCTTTTCTTAATAACTGGAGATTTTAATTCATTTATATTTAATTACTGATAAGGAAGGACTTATTGCTGCCATTTTGTTTTTTGTGTTCTGTATGTAGTATCTTTTTTGTTTCTGAATTCTTCCATTACTGCCTTCTTTTGTGTTTACATTTTTTTGATTCCCTACTCATTTCTTTTACTGTATAATTTTTAGCCATTTTATTAGTGGTTACCCTGTGGATTACAATTAACATCTCAATTTGTAACAATCTAGTTTGAATCAAGGTCAACTTAATTCAACAGTATATATAAACTTTGCTCTTATGTAGCTCTGTCTCCCCCTCTTTATGTTGTTTTTGGTGCAAATAACATCTTTATACATGATGTGTTCCCTAATATAAGTAAAATATGACAGATCTTTAGTTAGTGTTTTATGAACTGGCCTTTAATTTATATAGGAAAAAAGAGAAGTTATAGATAAAAAATAAAACAATGCTGGTTATAAACCAAAAATCCAATAATAACCTTTATAGTTACTTTTACTCATGTTCTTTATATCTTCATATGCCTTCAAGTTACTGTTCAGTGTTCTTTTTTCAGGCTGAAAGACTGCCTTCAACATTTCTTGCAAGGAAGGTCTACCAGTGACAGAGTCAGTCAGCTTTTGATTATCTGGGAATGTCTTAATTTCTCTTTCATTTTTGAAGGATAGTTTTACCAAACATAGAATACTTGGTTGACTGATTTTTTTTTTTTCTTTCAGCATTTTAATATATCATTCCATTGTTTCCTGACCTCCTTGGCTTCTGATTTACAATCAACTGTTAATCTTATGTAGGATCCCTTCTATGTGATACATTGCTTCTCTTTTGCTGCTGTCCAGATTCTCACTTTATCTTTGGGTTTTGACAGCTTGATTATGTGTCTTGGTGTGGATTTCTTCTAGTATATCCTTCTTAGAGTTTGCTGATTTTCTTGGATGTGTTCATTAATATTTTTCATCAATTTTCATCAAATATTTTTTCTGGCTCTTGCTTGCTCTCCTTTCCTTCTCCATTTATGGTATGTTGGTAGACTTCATGGTGGACCACAGACCTCTTAGGCTACATTAATTTTTCTTCATTTGTTTTTTTTTCTCCTCCACAGACTGAATAATCTCAATTTACTTATTTTCAATTTCACTAATTCTTTTTTACTTGTTCAAAGTTTCTTTTGGTGTCCTCTAGTGAATTTTAAAATTTCAATTATTAGACTTTCTACTTTAATTTTATTTGGTTCCATTTTATAATTTCTATAACTTTATTAATATTCTCTATTTGTTCTTATATTATTCTCCTGGTTTTTGTTAGTTCTTTGTCTCTGGTTTCCTTTAATCCCCTGGGAATACTTAAGACAGTTTATTTAAGTTCTTCATTCTAGTTAGTCCAATGATTGATTTTCCTCAGGGACAGTTTCTTTTAATTTCTCCTTTTTCCTGCAAATTGGTCATTATTTCTGGTTTCTTCACATGCCTCATACTTTTTTTGTTGCAAACTGGATAATTTAAATATTCAGCATGGTAACTTTGTAAATAAGATTCTCCCCTGTCTTCAGATTCTCCCCTCTCTTCAGGATTTCTTGTTATTGCTTATTGTGATGATGGTTGTTTGTTTAGTGGCTTTTCTGAACTAATTTTGTAAGATATGTATTCTTTGTCATGTGTGTTCACTAACATCTTTGGTTAGCTTAGTGGTCAGTTACTCATTTGAAAGGGATTTCCTTAAATGCCTAGAAACAAGAAAAGAAATAAAAAAAAGAAAAACACTGTCCCAATTTCTCAGCCTTCATCTTCTTACATGGAGCCTGGAGGTCAGCCAGAGGTAAGAGCTTAGGGTCTTAGGCCTTTTCTGAGCATGCACCAATCCCTGGTCATGCACATAATCTTCTAGATTTCCAGGACTATATAGGAGCTTCTTTCTCAAAGCCCTTTTCCTCAAGAATCTTCTTCCCTAGGCTCTTCCTTACCAAGTATTTCAGTCTGGCTATTGCTTTCCCTATTGGTTATCTAGTGCTGTTTGTGACAGGGGTTAATACATTTGCCTTTAAATATTTTTGACAAATGCTGCCCAGGGAGCCAGCTCAGCCAGGGGTAAGCTCAAATGCAGGTGAAACAAAAGATACACCAGACAGGTCAAAACATATAACCACAACTATTTTGGAAAACCTCCATATTCTTCTGTCTGATACCAGCAACCTGCACCAGAATGCAGATTTCCATCTTCACAGCTGCCACAGAGTGAAGAATGAGGGATGGTAATAGAGTAAGTAAAATATGACAGAGCTCTCTTACTGAAATTCATCAGTTTCTTTCTTCATTAAGCACTTCCCTAGTTGTAAGATTATTAGTTTCCAGAATTCTGCAAAAGTTGAATCAGACAGTTTTTCCAGATTATTTATTTCTCTTAAGGAGGGATGGAGTTTTGGAATTCCCTACTCTACCATTTTCACTGGTATCACTCTCAAAACATCTCTTTTTGAGGCAAGCACCTTCAGCTAATTTATATGTACAACCAATATTAATAAGCCATTTGTAAGCAAAGTGCTCATCTTTTAAATTCACCCCAAACTCCTTCAAGATTCTTGAACATATATATATTTTCAAATGGATCCAACCTTCATTGTAGATTGTTATTTCCATTTGTCTGGACTTCTGCAATTTGAAACATTTGAAATGTTTGTTATATACTAGTACTGTTTTTTATAAGGTTCACCATCTCATTACATTTTAGTTCATTCATATTGTAGTATTCAAAGAAATCACAATAAAATAAAGTTTAAAAACTCAGACTCTGGAGTCTCGTCGCCTGGGTTTATACTTTGGACTCAAACAGTTGTGAATTTTGAACAATTTATGAAACCTTTCTATGCCTCTGCTACAGTATAGTTAAAATGTGCATAATAGTAGTAACATCATATAGGATTGTTTTGTTGAGTAAATTAGATAATATGTGTAAAATGCTGAAAGTAGTGCCTGGCATGTTAGCTATTATTGATACTTTTATATATTGGCTCAGAAATTTTAATTTTAAGTAGAAACTGTAGAGAATTCTTTCAACCCTTCCAAACTGGGGTTCTGATCATGATCATGCATAGGAATCATGAGGTACTTGTGCTGAACAAAGGTAGGTAAAAAAAAGTATTGACTTAGGGTTAAAGCTGAAGTGAAAGTTATATTCTAGATTCAGCTTTGTCCTTACATTCTTTTTTTTTTTTTTTTAAGATTTTTTTTTTTTTTTAATCCCTCCCTTCCTGCTTGGGCTCATTGTGTCCATTTGCTGTGCGTTTCTCTGTATCTGCTTGTCTTCCTTTGCTGGGTCATCTTGCTGCAGGCCGTCAGCCCACTGCGCCGCTTGGGCCGGCTTGCCTTCATCAGGAAGCCTGGGGAATCGAAACTGGGGCCCTCCATATGGTAAATGGGAGCCCAACCAATTGAGCCACAACTGCTTCCCCTTACATTCTTTTGAGTGTGTGAAGAAATGGGATAGAGAGGAGAGGAAGAGGAGGAGAGTTGGGGGAAGGGAGAGGGGAGAGGGAGATCCCTTTTAAGAGCAAATTTAGGAGCATTAATTACAGCAGTGAGAATGGGACTCATGTAAGTCACAAATGAAAACATATCCAGGACAATAGAGACAGGAAGTTCAGGAAGAAACTGGGCATTATAGATGCCTTTTAGGGAATGGTAATTTCAATCAGTAGTAATATGGTCCAATGAATATGTAAAATTCTACCCAATAAAAATTAACCCCCATCCTTCTGGGGAGAAGCAAATATGTATACTGAGAGAGAGGTTAGTCATGCTCTCTCCAGTATTCCCTCAAGAAGTCCAAGGAAGTTCTGCCTTCCATGGACTGAAGCTAAAACATGAGATGAGACTCTGTGCTTTGTCTCCTCTCCCCACTAAGAATTTGTAATTAGCTTTTATACTTCAGCTTCAAAAGATTTTGATCCCGAGAAAGGCATGGTGTATCTATCAAACAGTTTTACTGTTCATACTGGAGACATATTGAAAATTCCCAGTCAATTTTGTACTGGTGAGACAATACAAAGAAGTCATGAATGATGCAAGTTTCAGGATGATATTGTCCCATGACTTTTGTGTAGCTTCAAGTTTGCTGGCATTTAATTTCTGCTGCCATGGAAACTGTCCTGAATAGCAGGGACTCTCAGCAATTTCCTGTAGGCAGAGTGACAACATATCTAAGAAGAGTGATAGTGTCTCTATTACCACCAATCAATATTTATTGAACTCTGGCAGCCTGTCTTGAGCCATATTAGGAGAGGTGCACTGAGATTTGCCCCCAGCTTGATCACGATTGAACTAAGACATGGGAGGTCAGACAGGTGAAGCAAAGCGACTCCAGAATATACCCAAGAATTAAGACTATAAATTCTTTAGAATTAGAGCTTTAGTAACTGAATCACTAAGGTCATAGTGAAAATTTAAAAACACTCTAAGTGTCAAAATACAAATGAAAAGAAGTCAGGTTCCATCAGAAATAATAACACTGGATAATTATGTATTTTCTGGTATACATTTTTGGCATTTTTTAATGTTCCTTATACTATTTTCTGTTTTATATTTATATTCCTATTCTATGAATATGTCTCTGAATCCATTATTATTTGCCAAATGTTTTACAGAACCACTCAGCTGAAGTATCTACAAGTCAGGGCAAAGTTTCTAGATCAACTCATTCTGTTGGGATTTGTATCTTAATTATTCTGACTTTGTCATAAGCCCTTTCCCTACCTCCTTGCCCTCTGTGTATGTATGTAACCAGTTTGCTGGAACAAAGTATCCCTAGGCAGCCTCAGATGTTGCCTTTAGGCTTTCTTTGAGTTTATCCCTTTCTGAACTTATATCTAAGCTCTTGTAGTTTGTATCTCTTGGCCCTCTGCTTTTTCAGTGTCTTCTCCCAAGAGAAAACACAAAATAAAGTAAGATGTATCAAAACACAATGTCATGCTTTTCCCACACACTGCTCCTTTGGTCTAGAATTTTCTTCCTTTTACAATCTTTCTGGTCCCAACATTTTTGATTTTATGACATATTTACAATGCCTCCTCTACAGTGAAGTATCCCACCATATCCTAAGATCTAGGTACTTACTTCTTCCATGGTTCTACTATAATTAATGCCCCCCAGTGTAACAGAGTTAGACTTCTTTATAGGTTCCCAACAAATGGCTTTTCTGCCCCTTTTATTTGAACCTATAATTAGCACTATACTTGTTAAATATATGTCCCAGAGACTTAAATCTTTGATTCATTCATATGCAAGGTGAGTCCTAAATCTCAGCAGAGTTGCAATACCTACTCTCCAGTTCATTGGACTTACCCAGGGCAACTAACAAGAAGATGATTATGGACAATGCCCATCCCAAGGAACAGAGAGTGTCTGCAACTGCAAGCAAGAATATTCCATCCATCTGCCCCATGGGACCTAAGCCCCTCTCAGTTAGAAACAGAGTAGGCATCATCATCACCAAATCTTCAAGACTGGGGAATGAACAATGGACTTATTATTATTCTATTATAGACTTATTATTATTCTAGCAATAGAAGAACTCATCATTGATGTAAAGGGAGTGGCCACCAGAGGTTCTGAGGGGAGTGAGAGAGAATAGAGGGCATTTTTGGGACATTGGAATTGTCCTGCATGACATTGCAATGACAGATACAGGCCATTTTTGTCATAACCTACAAAATTGTGTGGGATAGAGTATAAACTATAATGTAAACTATAGTCCACCATTAGCAGCAGTGCTTCAATATGTGTTCATCAATTGTAACAAATGTGCCACACTACTGGAGGATGTTGTTAATATGGGGAAAGTGTGGGAGGGGTGGGGGTGGGGCTCATGGGAATCCCCTATATATTTTATGTAACGTTTATGTAATCTAAAGCTTCTTTAAAAATTAAAGTTAAAAAAAATAAATAATAGTTCAGTTATCACATTTAACCTTTTGTATCATACTGATGTGTTTAAATGCCTTTCTATTTCTCTGAGAGCCTCTTGGTTGAGTGACTAAATCTTATTTTTCCTTGCATCTTCTGCTTCAAGGTGAGCAATTCGAATCAATAAAGATAAGTTTATTGAGATGAATGAAACAATAAGATAAAAGATTAACAAAGGAAACAAACCAGCTGTTTTCAACCTTATTGTTTCATTTCTTTGGAGTAATGTACATCTATAATCTAGTAGAGAACAAGAGCTGGAGTTAAAAACTCTTATTGGCTCTATATGTTAACATAATATGCATACACAATCAATTTTATTTATATTGGTTTATATTAGTTTATAATGTTGAGTTAAAATTGTTAAGCAATAATAGATTATATCTGGTTCCACCAAATTGCTCAATGACTTCATTTCTTAGCAGAAAATAGTTCAACTTGCAGAAGCTGTGAATTACCAGTGTGCAATATCACATGATGACAAATATTATTCTGCTGACTTTCAACTTTTTGTGGAGAAATGAAGGTTTTGGCAGTGGAGTAAAATAGTTAATGTTTAGAGACATTCTGCTACTCTTCACAATAAGCTTAGAGTTTTGTTTTTTGTTTGTTTGTTTTAGCCTAAGTTATCTCCATTTTTGAAATGTGGAAATTGAAGAAATAAGGTTGTACATCTGTTCATCTGAAAATTGTTATTCGTGTTTTAATGACATCACTTTCTCTGCTGCGATTATTTTGTTGGCATTAGCACCATTTCATTCTGTCTGAAACAGGAAAGGTAGAAAACTTGAAATTTTTTCTCTGTTTTAAAATGATATTTTCTTTAAGGTTTGGATTGATCAAACACAGACAAAACAAAAAAGCAATTTTCTCCATGTTGGTACTTCATAAGTCAGATAGGCAGTGCTGTTTCAAGGGTGTGTTAACCAGGGTAGTAGGAAGAAAAAGATGGAGGTTTTCAAGATGTTTTCTATATCTTATATATGGTGAGGTGTTGTTATATTCTATCATAGCAGCTATTCAAATGTAAAATTTGAAGAATTTCACGTTAAATATAGTAAGAAATTATTTGCTCTTTTGGCTTATTTTTACCATTTTACTCTTCACTTAGATAAGCTAATACTAAATGGCATACTGTTAAGAAACAAAGCTAGAACCTACCTGGAAAAAATCACAATTAGGTGTTAAACCTCAGATTTCAACCAGTTGCTTAGTTACTGAGCCCTGCTGTTTCCTTAGTTCATTAGCATCCCCATCATTAGCTCTAGAATTTATATTTTTGCAATCCTACCATTGTTTTGTTCATTTTTCATAATAGTGTTAAAATATTGAGACCACTGCTTTAGAGTCAAGCAGTGCCAAGCTCATAAAGTTTTCACCCTTTTCTTTAAAAAAATCCTAAATTCGTTCCAAACAATAGTTTAGCCAAATTTACAAATAGAGAAATAATGTTTCCCATGTTCATTTCTTAAAATTTAAATGCAAGATAACATTTAAAATATAACTATTATTGTTAACTCATAAATATGCCATCTTTCATATCATTTTATTCTCTTGTTAAATGTCTTCAGGCACTTTGAAACATATGTTTGATGAATGACCTTATTGTTGAACATATTGGAAGCACTTGTCACCATATTTTACCAATAGGTTTCACTATGTTTTATTGCCATGAAGACCCAGCTGCTTCTTTCTCTGAAACCTGCCAGGAGATTCATTATGTAACCCTTTTCTCTTAATGCTTTTGTTCACTTTCTCTCAATTATATAATTCTTTAGCACCTGACATCTCCTGTTGATTTGGGGTGGTTTGAAGAATTTGATGATTTGAACAAACAACTCTTTTCTCTTATCTGTTTCTATAATGACTGCTAAACAAGGATATCTACATATTAGGGAAAAAAGGAGTGTTAATGATAAAAAATACTATTAGTCACTTAAGCCAAAGGGGGAAGACCATAATGACAGTTTCACATGAAAGATACTCAAGGTCCATCTTCATCTTGCTGTGAAGGCAGTCAATGTAATTGACAGAGAAGAAGATAAAATACTATAATATAAAATTAAAAATTTCCCATGGTCAGTTTTCAGCTGTAAAAATAAGAAAAATTAAGAAAATCCTAACTAGAACATGTGCCACTAAAATGTCAAAATACTTCAGTATAAGTTAACTTTATAAATGTCATAGCCAAAGAAGGTAAACTATATTCATAATCTTTAATTCATTCAATCAACAAATGCTCAAGAATCCTATTATGTGTCAGGAAGTGTTCTAGATATTGAGAATAAAATGTTGAGGAGATGGAAAAAGTTCCTGGCCATATAAATCTTTGAGTATAGCTATATTTGACATTATATGTTGATTTCCATGCATTTGATAGTATTTAGGTTTTCAGTATTTAGATTTGCCAGTATTTTGAAAAATCCTGGAGTCTAAGATTTGAAGGGAACATTGACCTACCTCTAATTTACCTGCCTTTGATTTCTCAATTAACTCTTCTACCCTACCTCCTCTCAAGAAGTGTTTTCCTTTGTTCTCTTCAGCAGAGTATTTATTCTGGATCTGAAAAAATGTGAAAAAAAAATCTGGTGAAATAAAAGGTATAAGAAGATACTTGTCATATTTACATTAAATTTAATATGAAGGCTTGCTAATGATGAGCATGTTTCCATTGAACCCTGCTTTAAACTCTTATAATTAAAGCCACTGTTGGTAGCATTCTGAGTCTGAGAAAAACAAATTTCCTTTCTCCTATTTCTTTAGGATAAAATCCTTTATCTAAAAAGAAACTTTGAGTTTATCTAGTCCAAATTCTCATCAGTACTTGATTTGTGACAAATAGTAATCCAGGTTAAGTTTTTAAATGCCTCTGGTTTAAAGGACCCACTATTTTTCCAGGGAGTTCATTTTTAGACAATGATCCTGGTCCTATTTAAAATTTAAAGAGTTTTAATCATATCAGCTAATAAATAACACAATAATAATACAGCTCACAGTTGTCAGCCTTGTGATATTTGCAACCCTGTTGTGTATGATGAATGTGGTTAACAGTACAAATAAAAGAATGGTCTTTCATGAAAAAAAAAAAAAGTAAAGTGTTCCTATTTGGAATAATGAGAATGTTTTGGTAATGGATGGTAGTGATGGTAGCACAACATTGTGAATACAATTAACTGTGCTGAAATATATATTATGATTAAAGGGATAAAAGAGTATATTACTTACAAAGACCAAAAGCAAAATGGCATAAGAAAGTACTGATTTATCAGTAGTTATTTCAAATGAAAATTGATTAAACTCTTGCATTAAAAGGCAGAGATTGGCAAAATAGTTGGGAAAAAATGCATTACCCAACTATATGCTATATACAAGAGATTCACCTTAAATTCAAAGACACAACTAGGTTGAAAGTAAAAGGATAGAAAAATATACCATATAAATAGTAAGCAAAAGAGAGCTGGCATACCTATAGTATTAGCAGAAAAATTAGACTTTGAGTCAAAAACTGTTAAGAGGGCCAATGAAGGGCACTGCAGACTATAAAGGGGTCAAGTCAACAAGGAGACATAACAGTTATAAATATATACGCACCTAACAGCAGAGCCCAAAAATAGATGAGGCAAATATTGACAGTTATCAAGTCAGAAGTTCTACATTAATAGTAGGAGACTTGAATACACAATTTTCAGAAATGGATAGAACTTCTGGCCAGAAGGTCAATAAGGAAATAGAAGACTTGAACAATACCATAAGCCAACTTATAGGCCTAACACACATTTATGGAACACTTCACCCAAAAGCAGCACAATGCACATTTTTCTCTAGTACACATAGAATAATTTTCCAAAAAATACCATAATGCTAGGTCACAAAAGAAGCCCCCAAAATCCAAAACTATTGAAGTCATACAATATATCTTACATAAAAAACCAATGGCAGAGTTCTAGGAAGATAGCATCAGAGTACTCAGGCAGGGTTTAACTCTCACAAAAACAATGGAGAAAGGGCCAAAAGCTGTCTGAGGGATCTGCTTTGGGGTCAGCATACCAGGATAGTACTACACAACTCCCAGGAGGATGAGGGACAGAGAGACAAAGAACCTGAAATAACAAACGTGAGCTGCCCAGAAGGGCTCCCAAGGTATAGAGCCAGGATAAAACCCCTGGCTCACTGCAGCTGACTGAGAAGGGAATAGACATCTTCCTCCCTGTCAGCTGTTACAAGGGAAAAGGGAGGGGGAGTTGGGGGACGTCTCTTCAGTGAATTTGGCCAGCAGAGCCCACTTTGCATCTCTGCTCTGGCCACAGAGAAACACAGAAAAGCAGAGATTGAAAGAAACACCTCCGTGGAAAGGTTTGCCAACGAGCACCATCTGCTGGCTAATCTGGAAATTGCACACAAAAAAATCTGCTTTTAGGTCTCTCTTAATCCAAACTCCTGGGAGAAAATCTGTGCCCCTTTAGTGAGTACCTACTCTATTTTGATAACTGAAGCTGGGTAATTTTAAAGATTTAGAATAGGTTGAACCAAATATCAAAGGAGAGCTGTGAAAAAAAATAGGCAAGAGAGAGAAATTGACCATTAGAGTCTATTCACCAACATATTCAGATACCTAGGCATCAGCAAAAATTTACAAGCCATACCAGGAAACAGGAAGAAATGGCCTAACCAAAGGAACAAACCAAATATCCCGAAGATATACAGGATTTAAGACACAACTCTCCTAAATCAATTCAAAGAATTGAAAAAAAAAATGACTAAAGAGATAAAGTATATTTAGACACTGGGTGAGCATAAAGAGCAATTTGAAAATCTGCAAAGAAAAGTAACAGATCTCATGGGAATGAAAGACATGATGGATGCAATTAAAAATACATTAGAGGAGGGAAGCAGATGTGATTCAAGCAGTTAGGTACCTGCCTACCACATAGGAGGTCCTGGATTCAGTTCCCAGTGCCTCCTAAAAAAGATGAGTAAGACAGAGAGCTGATGCAATGGGCTAGCATGGCAAGCTGATGCAACAAGATGCTCAACAAGATGATGCAATGAGGAGACACAATGAGAGACACAACAAGCAAGGAGCAGATGTGGCTCAAGTGATTGAGTGCCTCCCTCCCACATGGGAGGTTCTGGGTTTGGTTCCCAGTGCCTCCTAAGAAGAAGACGAGCAGACACAGAGAACACAGAATGAGCAGAGAGCGAGTGCAAACAACTGAGGGGGGGAATAAATAAATAAAATAAATCTTTAAAAAGATACATTAGAGGAGCAGATGTGACTCAAGAGGTTGAGTGTCTGCCTTCCACATAGAAGGTCCCGGGTTTGGTTCCCAGTGCATCCTGAAAAACAACAACAAGCAAAACAAATTAAAAAACCAACTAGGAAATTCGATGTGGCTCATTGGTTTAGTGCTGGCTTCCCATGTACGAGATCCTGGGTTCAATCCCTGGTCCCTCAAAACACACACACACAAATACACACAAATATTAGAGGCACATAAGAGCAGATTTGAATTGCTCAAAGACAGAATTAGTGATTTTGAAGACAGACCATCTGAACTTGAAAAGACAGGAGAACAGAAAGAAGAGAATGGAAAGAATGGAACCGGGTCTCAGGGAATTGAATGACAATGCAAAACACACAAACATAGTCATTATCAGTGTCCCAGAAGGAGAAGAGAATGGAAAAGGGGCAGAAAGGATATTTGAGGAAATAATGACTGAAAACTTCCTAACCCTTATGAGAGACGTAAATATCAATATCCAAGGACAACACACTCTAAGCAGAAAAATCATTGAGAGAAAACTTGAAAATTCACAAATATGTGGAAATTATACAACACACTAATAAAACTATTGAGTCAAAGAAGATGTCCAAAGAGAAATTAGGAAATATGTTGAGGTAAATAAAACAAATGCACAACATACTAAAACTTATGGGATGCAGCAAAGGCAGTGCTGAGGGGAAATTTAGAGCCCTAAATACTTAAATTAAAAAAGAAGAAAGATTTCAAATCAGAGACCTATTCTCACAACTGGAGGATCTAGAAAACAGAAAAGCAAACTGAACACATGTAAAGTGAAAGGAAGGAAATAACAAAATTTAGAGCAGAGAGAAATGAAATAGAAAAAAAAAAAACAAAAACGAGAGAATCAATTAAACCAAAAGTGGATTCTTTGAAAAGATAAATGAAATTGACAAACCGTTAGCTATAATGAGAAAGAAAAAAGAGAGAGATGCAAATAACCAAAATCAGAAATGAAAGGGGGCACATTACCATCAACCACATGGAAATAAAAAGATTATGAGAGGATACTATAAACAATTATATGTGCAAAATTTAGATAATCTGGCTAAAATGGACAAATTCCTACAAACACACAAACTACCTACACTGGCTCAAGAAGAAATAGAAGATCTCAAGAGAACAAAAATATTTAAAGCAGCTAAGTCAGTCATTAAAAACATCCAGACAAAAGCCCAGTACCAGATGTTTTCACTAGTGAATTTTACCAAACATTCCAAGGAGAATTAACCCCAATCCTGCTCACACTCCTCCAAAAATTGACAAGGGGGGAACACTTCCTAATCATTCTATGAGGCCAACATCATTTGTACACCAAAGCCTACTTAAGATAGCAAAAGAAAAAAAAATTAGAGAGCCACATCCCTTATGAATATAGATGCAAAAATCCACAATAACATATGAACAGATTGAGTACAATAGCACCTTAAAAGAACTATACACCATAATCAAGTGGAAATCATCTGAGGTATGCAAAGGTGGTTCATCATAAGAAAATCAATTAATATAATATACCAAATTAAAAGATTGAAGGAAAAAGACCACACGGCCATCTCAATTGATACAAAAAGACACTTGACAAAATCCAGTACCACTTCTTGATAAAAACATTTAAAAAACTAGGAATAGAAGGAACCTTCCTCAGCATGATAAAGGGCATATATGAAAAACCCACAGCTAACATGCTACTTAATGTTTCCTCTAAGATCAGGAACAGGATAAAGATGCCCACCATCAAAACTGTTTTTAATATTGTGCTGGAAGTCTAGCCAGAACAATTAGTCAAGAAAAATAAATAAAAGTCATCCAAATAGAAAGGGAAGAAGTAACATTTCCCTATTTTCAGATTATATTATCCTATTTATAGAGCTCATAAACAAATCCAGCGAAGTGGTGGGGTCCAAGGTCAACATGCAAAAATCAGTAATGTTTCTATACACAAGAAATGAACAATTTGAAGAAGAAATCAAGAAAAATATTCCATTTACAATAGCAACTAAAATAAGCAAATATCTCATAATAAATTTAAGCAAGGATGTTGTGGCAGTTTGATGTAATTATGAATTCTAAAAATATAATTGGATCATGCTTGTAAACTGATCTGTTAATCTGGGCATGATTAGGTTAGGATTAGGGCATTGAGCCCCACCCCTTGGTGGGTGGGGAATTGAATTTAAAAGGCAAGGCAAAGGACAGTTGAGGCAGTCTTTTGAGAAGCAGTTTGATGTTGGAAAGAAGGCCCCAGGAGAAGAGAAGCAAGCCGTTCGCCTGATCATCTACAGCTGACCTTGTGGAGGAAACAGGAGCAAAGCCCGGAGAGAAACGCAGCCCTGGGAAGAGAGGAACCCCAGAAGCCTGAAACCTGACAAGTGCTGGCAGCTGTCTTGCTCTAACACGTGGCAATGGACTGTGGTGAGAGAAGAAACTTAACGCTTTATGGCCTGGTAACTGTGGACTTCTACCCCAAATAAATACCCTTTGTAAAGACCAACACGTTTGGTATTTCACATTAGCACCCCTTTGGCTGACTAATACAGATGTGATGTACATAAATCTGGAAAACTATAAAACATTGCTGTAAGAAAACAAAGAAGACCTAAATAAATGGAAGAACATTATCTGTTCATGGATAGATGACTAAATATTGCTAAGAAATTTACATATGCAATACAATCCCAATAAAAATTCCAACAGCCTCTTTGCAGAAATAGAAAAGCCAATCAAATTTTTATGAAGTAAGAGGCCCTGAATAAGTAAAACCATCTTGAAAAGGAAGAATGAAGTTGGAGGACTCACACGTCCCAATTTAAAAACTTGTTACAAAGCTACAGTAATCAAACAGCATGGTACTAGCACTAGGACAGACATATAGATTAATGGACATGAATTGAGAGTCCAGAAATAAATCCTCACATCTATGGTCAATTAATTTTTGGCAAACGTGCCAACACTTGATGGAGAAAGAATAGTCTACTAAACAAATGGTGCTGGGATAACTGGATATCCATATGCAAAGAAATGAAGGTGGATCTCTAGTTCACATTATATACAAAAATTAACTTAAATGCATCAAAGACCTAAATAGAGGAAACAAGGTGCAAAACTCCTAGAAGAAAACAAGAGGAGCATCTTCAGGATGGTTTCTTAGACTTCACCAAAATCATCTGCAACAAAAGAAAAATAGATAAATAGGAATTCATCAAAAGTAAAAGAGTCTTTTACACATCAAAGAGTGTCATCATAAAAGTACACAGACAACCTATAGAATGGGAGAAAATATTGGAAAACATATATGCAGTAAGGGTTTAATACCCAGAATACATAAAGAAATCCTACAGCTCAACAACCAAAAGGCAAACAAACAATTCAATTAAAAAATGGGCAAAAAATTGAATAGACATCTCTCCAAAGAAGATATACACATGGCCAAAAAACACATGAAAAGATATTCTGCATCATTAGCCATTAGGGAAGGGCTAATGCCATTTACACCCTCCCAAATGGCTACTAGTAAAAAAAGACAGTAAGTGTTGGAGAGGGTTTGGAGAAATAGGAACACTTACTAATTTTTGGTGAGAATGTAAAATGGCACAGCCACTGTGGAAAACAATTTGTCAGTTCCTCAGTGAAATATGGAATTGCCATATGACCTCTCAATTTCATGTTAGGTATACACCCAAAATAATTGAAAGCAGGGATTTGGAACATTTATTTGTACACTGATGCTCATAGCACCAATATTATTCACAATTGCCAAAAATTGGTAGCAAGCCAAGTGTTCATCAATAGATGAATGGATAAACCAAAGATAGTGTATACATACAATGGAATATTATTCAGGTGTAAAAAATAATGATGTTCTTTTACATATAACAACTGGAATGAACCTTGAAGACATCATGTTGAGTGAAATAAGCCAGACACAAAAGGATAAATATATGATCCCACTGATTTGAAGTAAGTAATTCATAAAGTCAGAAACTAAAATATAGGTTATCAGGAGCCGGGGTGGCCACAGGGAATGGGGAGTTAATACTTAATTGGTACAGAGTTTCTGGCTGATGTGGTGGGAAATTTTGGTAATGGATGTCAGTGATGGTAGCACAACATTGTGAATGTAGTTAAAGCCACTGGATTATATATTTATTGTGGTTAAACTGGGAAATAGTTTATGATATATATGTTAGTATAATAAAAAATTATAAAAATGAAATACATAGGCTGGTATAATGTAAACTATGGGCTCTGGTAAATAGTATAACTGAAAAAAATATTATTATTAAAATTAATATTAAAATATTATTTCATCAATTGTAACAAAGGTACCACTCTAATGCAGAGTTAATAATAGGGAAAACTGTGCATTTGTGTGTGTGTTTGGGATGTATATGGGAACTGTATTTTCTGCATGATTTTTCTGTAAACTTACAACTTTTCTACTTAAAAAAAGAGAGAAGAAAAATGTGACTGAAAGTGATGACTAACTTGGTAAAGGATGAGGTTTGAGACCGCGTGGACATAAATTCAATGAATTCACTCAGTCAACTAGAGGGACACAATGGAAAACTGCAATGAACCATTAACTACTCTTAATAAGGTTTTAAAATGTAACATAGGAATAACATTATGGGGTGTTAATTATGGTAATTAATATCTATTTAGCCCTTTCCTGCTTCCTTTATTTTAGCTTTCGTTACTACTTGCTTCTTAGGAAAATAAATGTGAATTGGTAACACCTACTATGAGTAACATCATTCTTCTCCTCTTAAAACTTAACAATGCATTAGAGTGTCTGTTGCAGCCAGTATAATGAGGCAGCTAGACAAACAAATGATTCTTAACATTATTGGTCAAAGGGCACACAGTCTGGCCTTAAAAAATCATTAATTGTCCATTCTGGAGGCATTTCTGACATTAACTTTAAATAAACCACTCATATTTCAATTAATATGCAAAATGGCTTTCTGACATTTGGTGAAAGCTCTATTTAAGTGGACTACTCTTGGCTGCAACTCATTCATGTTGGGAACTCTAGATCTCATTTAATCACATTTTAAATTGGATGTAAGTGATGAATGAAGCCTCCTATAGGGCTTTAAATGGCTGTCATTTTATTTCCATCCCAAAATTCATTTAAAAACTCATCAGATGCCATCAGTTATCTTGCTGGGATTATGAGGGGAGGATTAATTTTGTAAAATGCATATCTAAATCATTTGGACAATTTATGTGAGTACAGCAAAAAATAATCCCTCTGAGTATAAAATTGTGAAATAAGCCACGGTGCTTTTTAAGCAGTTCAGCAACATTTGGTGTTTTGTTGAGTTGCCTTTGTGAGCAAACATCTCTTTGCTCACAATTTGTGTAACTGATAGCCTTTTAAGTAAAAGGGAAGTAATCCTGTATAACCCCCTTTGAAAGTAGATCCATAATAAATTATAGACTAAAGTGGACATGATGATCTCTTTTGGTAAGCTTATATATAGTTTGAAAGTTTCATTTTTAAGAAATTGCCACTGTTTTACTAATAATTAAAATAATGAAACATTTCAATTGAAAAATGACAAGAAAATTCTCAAAACTTTCAAAGGTTAATTAAAAAATTTTATTTTTGTTGCTCTTCCTTATTAAACTTTGAAATCTTAAAAATACCCATACATTACCAAAAATCCACTTTTAAAATGAATGTTTACCTTTTATCCATATGAAACCCACCAAGACTATATGTGATCTAAATGTTAAATCTTAAATATAATGCACCTAATATAGTAATAGCAAACATTTCTAGTATATATACTATGTTTTGAGTACTTTATATTTAACAATTTTGGTACTTTTCTTTCCTTCCTACAAACCTGGGCTTTCGTTTAGTTTCAATTTCCTTCATCCTGAAGAACAGATATTAGTATTTCTTGTAGTATACATTCTCTCAGATTCTGTCTTTCTAAAAACATTTTTACTTTTTTAACTGTATATTTTTGTGGAATATAGAAAGTTGGATATTGATAGAGTTTTTCTCTCTCAGTACTTTAAAGATGTTTCTCCCATATTTTCTAACCTGCACTATTTCTAATAGGAAGTTTAGACATCGTTCTTATCATTAATCCTCTACCTAACATACTTCCTGTTTCATCTGGCTGCTTTTAAGATTCACTCTTATGTTTTCACAAATTTGGCTATGGTATGCTTAAGAATGTTTTTTTCTAATTTATTTGTTGTGCTTGAATATTGCTGAGCTTGCTGTATCTTTGGGGTAGTTGCCCTTGGAAGATCTTGTATATTATCTCTTCACATATTTCTTCTTCCATATTTTCTTTTTACTCTCCTTCTAGTTCTTCAATTAAACAATATTAGAACATTTGCTATTTCCCACACATCTTTGATGTTTATTTTTTTATTATTCTTTTTTCTGATCTTTTCCCTCTCATTGGTTCAATTTGTGTAATTTCTATTGACCTTTCTTCAAGTTCAATGATTATTACCTCTGCTGTGTCCCATCTGTTAAGCTCATCAAATTAATTCTTAATTTCTGACATCATAGCTTTCATGTCTAGTGTTTCTATTTGGTTCTTCTCATAGCTTTTATTTTTCTGCTGAAGTTCTTCATCTGTTCACACATGCTGTTCATCTTTTCTAAGACATGAGTTAATGTATTTATCATAGGTATCTTAATGTTCCTGTGCCATACTTGTAAAATCTGGGTCATCTCTGGATCTGTTACTATGGACTGTTTTCTCTCTTGGGCATGTGTTGCATTTTCTTGCATCTTTGTGTGTCTCAAATTTTTACTGTATTACAGATATTTTTGGCAAAAATAAAGAACAAAAATAGGAGCAATTGAAGGGAATAATATTTGTCCCCATAAAGAGATTTCCCCTTCTGTGTCAATCCACAAGTGTAGAACTCAGTCATTCTACTCTGTAGGTAAGCTTTGTCTGGGTTTAGTAAATTTGGCTATATAAGTTCACCTTTAGCTTCATATATTTTGTAGGTGGGATCAGGGTGTCTCTTAGCTGGGATTTGAATCTGAGCACTGCTGGAACTCCATGATCCCTTTATGCTCTATTGGCCACATATCTGCTTTCTGAGCCACAGACAATTTCTCTCTGCTTTACAGCAGGATGTTCTGTTTTTAGATTTCTGGCATATTCTCTTTGCTCTTTGGTTCTGCCCCTTGCATTCTACTTCTTGGTAACATTTCTCCTGCCCCATCCTCAGCCTTAATATAGCACTTGCAATTCAAATTGAAGGTCCTAAGGCATGGGGGTATTTTTCTAAGTCTTCCTCCCTGACTTCTAGTCTTTATAAGTCATACTTTTCCTCATGTTGAATGTCTGGAGTGCCTCAGAGGAATTTCTCTTAGCTATTCAGTGCTGCCTCCAGCCTTTCTCACGCTATCTCCATTAAGTCCCATGAGATGAAGTTGTAGAGTGAGTGGAGATTTATTCCATGACTAGGGCAACCTGGAATTTAAACTCATTATGCCAGTCTACATGTAGCCATTAAAAGTATTTTAAAGTTTGGCTGGTTTCTCCTTATCCCTGTGGCTGTTAGATTCTTCTTGATGAAAGGAGCTGTATGTCTCTTCTTTCCTAGGAAAGAAAACATAAATCTCTGCAATTTAGTTTATCCTTCTTTGCATCCTTACCTCTCATTTATTATTTCTATTTTTAATTATGACCTTGTAGCTTATAAAGCTTTATCCCATTGCTATTGTGTGAGTGACCATCTCTGTGACTTACTACATCCTAACCAGCAAGAGCAGTCTGTCTGGTTATTTTATTTTATTTTTTTAGGAGGTACCAGGGATTGAACCTGGGACCTTGTACATGCAAAGCAAGTGCTCAAGCAACTGAGCTATACCGACTCCACTATCTGGTTATTTTTGATTGGCTATCAGATATTATAAAAGAAAATTTGTAGTTTATTGAACATTTTGTATAATCCGTAACTTGATTTTATAAATTAATTTGTGAGCTCTCTAGTGTCAGGATCAGCCAAATTGTATTTTTTTTTTTTTTTTTTTTTTGGTTCAATGGTTTTCCTTTTGGAGATGAAACAAACATTTTCTTCTTTTCTGACTAAAATCCTATATGCTTACTGCAATGTCTGATGCAATTTCTAGCAAACCCCAACAATAGTCCCATAAGCTCCTCTGTGACAATAAAACCATGGGTAAAAAGTTTAGAAGACTAGATATTATATTCCCCCTTTGCAGAGTTTCCATGCACTCTCAAACTCTCACATTCAAAATCCTCTCAAGCTCAAAAAGTCAAATCAACAGGTCTGAATAAAACTGCATTTACTATGACTAACATTCCAATTCCTTGCTTAGTAATGGACCCTTGACTTGAATTCTAGCCTTCAAAGTGAGAACCTGGCCATTCTTCCAAGAATTTGATCACTGAGAGAAAAGACTGAATTCTACTCCGGATGCAGGTGTCTGAATGTCACTGGGCAATGTGCCTGTGAAATCAGGATGCCTGCCAGCTTGCCTCCTAGAATTATTGCTGCCTTTGGATCTTCTCTTGCTGGATCTAATCTGTCTACTGGGCAACACTTTCTTCAATCATGGTTGAACTTGCCCTGTTGTTGGAATATCAAGATCTCAGTACTTCTCCAACTTTAGTGTGCATACAAATCACATGGCAGTTATGTTTGTTAAAATGCAGATGGTCATTCAGTAGGGCCTGGGGTGGGACATGAGTCTCTGCATTTCTAAAATGCTCTCCGTCAATAACCACACCCCTTGTCCATGGAACAGTCTAGTGATAGTAACACATTCAATTGCCGTTTTGCCCTCCCTAGCCTAATATCCAGCACCTGTCTCAGATACCTCCTCCCTTTTAACTCCTTAGAAATGTGGCGCTCAGGAGCTGGCCTCATGACAGGGACAGATCCTAGGTATTAACACATACATTGCTTTAACTCATTGTTCCAAGATGCCCACCACACTGGCAGGTATTGTCATCACTATTATTATCTTCATTTGACTGAGGAAACATTTCTGCAGGATCGGGATAATAAAATGAAAGTAAGTAACCTCATTTATCCTTTCCTTCCTGCTGATAGCCACCCCAAACTCCCAGGCTCCCGTGGGAGAAGGCTGCCACCTGTGATGGGATTGGTGGCAGGAACTGAAAGGTCCCTCTTTATGTCCTGCTGCTCCTTCATTTGTGAAAATTAGAGCAGATATTTCTATATCTAAGCACATCACCACACCTCCCCCCAGTGAAAGCAATTGTCAGTTTCACATAGGAGAAACTTTGCAGCTTAAGAGAAACTACTTTCAACTCTCCTTGTGCTTGCAAAAGGTGTCATATTGGATAGCTCCTCTGTTCTGTGGGGCCACAGGACAAGGAATGCTTGAGCCCTTTTAGACCATCCTAGTTCCCCAAATCTACAGTTGAGGAACATAGTGCTTGCCTGCCTTCCAGCCACTAGTTACCTAAAAGTCTCAAAAATTGTAAAAAGAAAGTTGGACAACTTGTGTTGTTTTTCACTGCATTATATTGTTTCTATTGAAAGGAAAAGCACCAGCCACTAGTGGGTTCAGGAAATACCAGAGCAATAAGCCATGCAATGGCCTCAGCTGCATTTTTTTGTGTGTGTTTCTCTTTCCTCCACAGCTGTGAGGGAGGCATGGCATGTGAAATAAAGGCTTAGCTGAAAGCTAATGCCATCTGAAGATGGAAGATTAGTGTCCGTGTTGGAGCAAAGCCCCTGAGGCCACTAAGAATTTGCCCAGTTATAAGAATTTGCCCAGTTAACCACTCCAACTTTATAAGGGAATCTGATGATACCAGTAGAACCTAAAATTACTTCTTAGCTTTAGAAAAAATCCTGCACAGAAAAGTAATAATTATATCGTTCCTCATGTTTAGCTAAAAAACGGATAAAAATCCTATGAACAGTTTTACTAGCCTTGACTGAGGTCTTCCTTCTGAAATTAATCTTAACTGCTCAGATTGTTTTCAGTGATTCTTGATATGAAAACTGCTTGTTCTAAGTGCCTTCTGCAAACATAGATATATATCTTCTAAATTCTTTGTTATTTTTCTGATATTCTAGAATTTCACATACTTCCTAATCATACTTATATGTACTAATATATACTTTAATCTGATAGCCATCCTTCATCCCCTGTGCATATATTTGGAATTAGATAGTAGATGTCTGACAGAGTCTTACTTTACCTTAGATTGATGAATCTAAATAATTTAGTTCACATAAATCAGTTTTTCATTAAGCATTTTGTGTTCCCTTTATGCCAGTCACTGTGCTAAGTAAGAAGGGTGAAGAGGGCACAAAATAAAAAAAGAAATTATTTCATTCTTAACACTCATGAGCTCAAAATCTATTGCTGAAATTAACATACAGCAGCTTAGTATGAAGATTAAGTCTTTGGTATTTCTTGACTATTCTTTTATTCCTCATAGTTTATATCACTTTTTCTCATTTTTACCACATTTTGAATACCATGGATACAGTTACATAGTTTTAAAGGATTTCTTTAATATCAATAATGAGATCTCATGCCCCAGTTTCTGTTACAATTTTACTTTATAACATGCAAATATACACATCTTTCAATATAAACACTACTGTTATCTCAAGATAGTATATATGATTGTATTTATGCAAATATTTTATCTTATTTCTCTTTGACATTTAGAATTAACTTGCATCTGTCATGAATTTTGAACTTTTCAGTTAGTTACACATGTTTATTTATAATTGCAACAGCTATAATGAAGAACATAGTTTGTGTCTGGAGTAGCATTTTTTAAAAAGAAATCAGTAGTACATATGTGTTATAAAGGATAAACATACAGTGACTAAAAATGTGCATGGAATGCCTTTTTAGTTGCAAATGAATTGTTTTCAGTCAGGTCATCAATGAACCTCCCAGTTTTATATTGCAAAGGCAATATGGTGCATGTGAAGTGTCTAATTTGGACTCTCGTCAATCTTGCTTCGTAGTGAACCTCTTTAGAGCCACAGGTTCCTCTCTTAGGAAATGTGGACAATAGTGGGAAACTTGCCAGGTTCTTGTCCAAGTTAAGATATGGGGTGTATGGAAGAGTCTGGTAATGCCTCCTTGGAGTAATGAAAACTGCTAAGCAGTTGGGATCCCATACAAGGCATGGACTGCACTTGCTGCGGTCCTTGAGTGGCTTGCTGGAGTGTGGGTAGAGCTGGACATGCCAACTGCAAACTAAAACCTGGACTCACACCCCACCTGCCAGCGCTCCACACAGGCTGAGTCTTCTCCAAGGTGACCGCATCACTTCCCTCTGTACTGTGGACCTTTGTGTTTCGACAGATGACTTTTTGTTTTGTATTGCAGAGGATTTTCTCCATGGGCTTTATTTCGGTTCCCAAATTTGTCCAAGATTTTTAGTTAACCTGAAGATCATTAACTGGTAGAACTATTTTCTCTTTTTCTATTTTTATCATCAGTTTTCGCACACATCAAGCCATACTTAAAAACAGTATCTCCCATAGCCCTTGTCAGATGGAAAAGAACTCATTGCAAATTGGTGGGAAAGGAGGTCTTTGTCATGTTGACTGTTTTCTCTCAGGCCTGTCCTCTTTAAATCGCTCCTGAAATAGTTTGCTGTACAACAGTTGCCAGATTCTGGTACTCTGTGATGCATAGATCTATGAGGGCCACAAGGAAATTGACCTATTGCTACTATTTTTTTGTGGCCTTCTGCCCCTGCTTACTTGTAGACTATGTCCTCATTTCCCTGATTTGGGATGAGTTTGACATGGGATAAGTGAAGCAAAGGTTTATTTTTTGCCCCAGAGTCTCCACTCTTATTTAAAAAGTCATAATCAAAGTGATAGTAAATCCTTTCCCATCACAGTAAACATATATATAAAAGGAAGGAATCTATTTTGAAAACTGTGTGAGTCATGGCTTCAGAGACAAAATTTTAAAATGTTGCTTTGTCCCTGCATATCAAAATTAATATCCAAACGTAAAGACACACCTTTCCTTTGTCTTGCCAAATCTCCTTCACACTGCCCCCTTTCCTTCCTCCCCACCGACTTTTAGAAAGGGAAATAATGGCTAGAGATAGGCCAGGCGGTTAGCACAATACAAGAATTTCTGGAGGTGTTGCAAGCGGCTCTCTGACATCACAGAGTTCTCAAGAAGAAAACCACTGATGGTTTTTTCCTCTGACAAGCTGTGGGGAGGAACCCAGCAAATTCCAAGCTCCAGTGTCCTCTGTGTTTGCTCATAAGTGGACAGCATCTTAAAGGCAGAAAGGAGAAACCAGCATGTCTTACTGATATCAGAATAGATGACATTTTTCAGTAACTAAAATAATATCATTTGAGAAATGTGATTTCTCAAAACAAGACTGTTAAAATTGAGAAAGAATATTCTAACTTGAGGTCCGTAAGCACCGAGGCTAATTGGCAGGAGTGCTTAAATGACATATTTGTGGTGTGCTCTTAATCTACACGAGAAACTAGTGAAAACAACTGAGGTCAGAAATGGAACCCACATTAATATTTTAAAAGAGCCAAACACAATTGAGTGTACTTGAAATGAACAAAACAAAATTTGAGGTTGAATGAGGTAAATTTTAATATAAAGGAAAAAATACTTATACCTAAAAGTCTCACAGATATTTTAACTATATCTCTTTTGTTTATATAAAACAAGCAAAAAATAAATAAAAATAAACTTTAATATATTGAACCACTTTTCATATTTATGCAGGGGCTTATGTTTATTTATTTGTTTAAATAAGAGGAAGCCTATATGTATATTTAATCTGGATAAATGGAATTTGTAAGCCTGGAGTTTTATAACAATGCAATGCATGTGTTATGCATGTTGCCATGGATACAAGCATTGTCCCTGAAGAAAACTAGAAAAATGGTAGAATCAGGCTGAGCGGAGAGACCATACACTGTTACTGGCCAATACTTATACACTGTACATTATTTGGCTTGGTTTTATGTAAAAACACCTTGATATCCTGGCTATAATTTAAATAGCTTGGAGTTTCCACTATTCTTAGACTAAAGCTGAGTTTTGCAGGGTAGAATCAAAAGAATTCCACCCCAAACAGCATTCTAACCATATGATTTTGCAGAACTATTTTTCTTTGTTCATAGAATATTGGTATCAATCCATTTTTTTAAATAAATGACATTTTTGTCAAGTGAGATGACATTGTCTTAATGTTTGAAATGCTAAGTGTATGATTTAATCTGATGCTCTGAGGCCAAACTAAGGCCTCAATATAGTTTGGGCTGTATAGTCTTAGGCAAGTTACTTAGCCGCAAACTCTCCTTTACACCGTGGTAAGGGTAATAATATTCCTCATTCATAAGTTTTTTTGTGAGCATTAAATGAGATAAGCTATGTAAGGGCTTAACACAGTCCCTGGCCCAGAGCAAAATTCAATAAACGTTAGTTATTAGTATATGAGAAGAATCATTGGCAATCTACTTTGTAACACTGTAAGGTGAAGCAGCCGGTCAAGGAAATCCATTAGAGACTGTGTATGTGCTACATTAATTCAGCCCTGGAAAGAGTCAGAGATGTCTGCATTGATTGCCTTAAAAATGGTATCTGACTTCAATAGTTTCCCTACTCCAAGTCAGTTAATTTTGACTAATTAATCAGTCATTCTCATCAAAATGTTTCAGGCCATTTTGGGAGCAGCAAGTCTAAATATGTAGACTGTCAAAAGGTCTGTTACCCAGACTGCAGTGATTTTTAATGTCACTATGTGTGAATGTCTGGAGAGCCATAAACCCTAACATGGATTTGGCTGGTGCCATGAAAGAGCAGAAGTGGATCTGAGCCTGCATCTAGGCTCTTCCCTCTCTGTGTGACCTTGACCTGCAGACACACCCTCCCCAAAAGTCAGTTCACTTAGCAGCACAGGAAAAGCAGTGCCTTCTTTGCAAGCTTGTTGTGACAAGAATGAGGCAGTGAAGATAAAGCTCCTAGGGTGTAGCAGATATTTTATCATTTCTATCATTGTTATTATTTGTAATGTTTGAGAAAGCTGGACTTCTTACTGTTTTCCTTATTCCTATTTCCTTACCTCTCATCCTAACAAGATCTGTGACTCACCTTCAACATTTTCCAGCTCTATTCCCCTTAAGTAAGGAGACCTGTTGAACCTGTTGTTTTGTTTTCTGAGTCCTCAGGCTCTCTCCTATGAAGGTGGCTCCTGTGCACATGGAAGAAACGCCATGTGCCTCAGGGAGTGTCTCTATCAGCTCTCCTTTCTTGTCCTTGTCTTTGTAAAGATCTGGGGAAAACAGTTGGAGGGTGGATGCAGAACTCATTCTGTGGCTGGAGCTCCTTGGAATTCTAATCTGTCATGCCAGTTTACACAGTCATAAAAGTTCCTTAAGGTTTTGACTGGTTTCTCCTTTGTCCTGTCTATGGCAGATTCCTCCTCTTCCTCTTTCTCTTAACATGGATGACAGCAGCAGTGTGTCTCGTCTCTTCTTGTAAAGACTTGTCATTTCCTGGAAGCTAGTTAATTTAGGTTTCCTTGTATCATGTCTTCAGCTTTCTTAAGGGGTAAGAAGAAAACTATGGTTTTGTGGTTTATTCGGCTTGTTTTGTTTGTTATAATGAAAGCATTGGTCTCGTAATTTTCTACCTGCAAGACTGATCTTATTAATTCAGATATGTCTCTCAGGACAGCTCCATACCCTCCCCACCCAATCCCAATATTCTGACTCTGAAGTATAAGGTATCATACACAGGTATCATAGGAGGGAATGGTAGTTTACTTATGGCATTACCTTCAATATTATGAAATTCTCTGGTTTCCCTTTAAATGTCTATTATAGCTACTTCATTTACGGATCTTTTTTTTTTTTTTTTTTTTTAACATATTTACATCTGCAAATTTTACAATCTCTGGGGTTTAGTTAAATTATATGCTTATTATCCAATGTGTGAAGCATCACTTCTTTTTGAAAAATAATTCCCAGTCCCCATAATTAGTGAAATCTCACTGGGCTTCTCTTCTCACAACTGTAGCCAACACTGACCTGTAGAATCTGATCCCAGCCTTTCCATGGCTGAAAAGTGATCTGCAGCTTATAGTAAAGTGTCTTTTTCTTCTTTCCCAAGCTCTGTGTATATCTTAGGAGGGAATGATAGTTACCCTCCTCTCATACTGTACCTCCTCTCATATTAATTATTAATTTTCTAAGAGTTGTTGGGAGAAGGGGGGAAAACACATATCATAATAAAGATAGGATCTGGAAATGGTGAAAGGGGAAGAAGAAGGTGTGTGGCCATGTACCTTGTAAAATGCATGATCTAATAGGAAATAAGAAATGGGAAATGGACAAAAAACTAGTCTGGGTCTTTATATACAGGCTAGAATAAACAGTAAGTAGGTAGCCAATGCTGTACATGACATGTTTTACATTCATCTACTCATTCATCCATTTATTATTATTATGTGATTTCTTTTATTCCAGAGGATGAGAAGGAATAAGACATTCCTTACTT
Source organism: Tolypeutes matacus (assembly GCA_026826555.1). NCBI lineage: Eukaryota > Metazoa > Chordata > Mammalia > Cingulata > Chlamyphoridae > Tolypeutes > Tolypeutes matacus. Next base: position 10,324,716 of record JAKSZT010053813.1, read on the forward strand.
ACTCTGGAGAAGCTATGTAGTTGAAAAGAAATACACAATTAGCCTTTAGGCTGTGCTATACTTTTAAAGTTGGGAGCAGAAAATAGCTTTACAAAGAAGATATCTCTTTAGCTTGGCTTTGATTTTCAGGTTGACTTTATTATATTTTTTTCAAATGAGGATGGTGAAAAGGAATTTCAGGCAAAGGGAGCAATATGATCAAAATTACACAGGTAAGAAAGTACATGACGTGCTCATGAGACCACAAAATTCCAGTGTAGGTGTGGAATAGAATTTCCTGAGGGAGGTGATGAGAGGTGAACGTGTAGATTGGAGCCAGATGGGGACGAGCATTATGTGACATCTAAGAAGTTTAGATTTTATCTTGTATAATAAGGGAAGCCTTTGAAGTTTTATTGTTTTATTATTTTGTTTTGACCCAAATCAACAATGTCATTTTTTAATGATTTTGAGACTAACTTACATTCACTCTATCCCACAACATTATCCACTATTGTTATTAGTTTATACCATCCCAGAGTATTTATTGCTTTATAGAGATAACAGACAGATCCTAAATAGATAGAAATGATAGAAAGATAGATAGATAGATAGATAGATAGATAGATAGATAGATAGATAGATAGATAGACAGACAGACAGCAGATAGATAGTTCTCCCTCTATGAGAGGTGCTGCAGTTCTCTTAGGACTACATGATCCCAGTGCCTTCTATTTGTAATTGACAGGTGGGCGTAAACACTTGACCCATACTGGACCACTCAGACTTCCTCTCCCAGTAATATGGAAGTCAGGAATTTAGATATTCTGTTCAGTGAACTGAGAAGTAAAGTAAATCCAGGACTGGGGAAGGCAAGCCCTATCATTGAAATACCCCCAAAAAGGGCGCTATCAATTTTATGCCCCAACAATTCTACTTCTAGGAAATTATCCTACAGATATAATTTGAAAATGTGCCAAGTTATATCACTGCTTAAAGTAGCAGGAAACTAAAAACAAATGAAATGTTCATCAGTTGGCGATCAAATAAATAAATCAGAGCCCATTCATAAAAAGAACTATTAGAGAAGCCGTTTTTTTTTGTTTTGTTTTGTTTTGTTTTGTTTTAAGGAGGTACCAGGTAATGAGTCCAGGACCTCAAACATGGGAAGCAGGCACTAAACCACTGAGCTACATCCACTCCCCAATGAGAGCTGGTTTTGTTTGTTTGGCATTCAAACATTTGAGCCATATCTGCTCCCCAGAGAAGTTTTTTTAAAAAGGCCTGGAACAATTTTGTTGATTTTTTTGATCTCTTGATATGTGAAACAAACCATAATATTATAATGACCCTACAAATAATAATAATGTAACAATATGTACATGGTTTATTAATATAGATTTTTGCAAAGAATTAAATTGTTGCACTTTTAGGTTATACACAATTCTTTCACTGGTTGCAAATTATTTTAAAAATTCTATAACATGTAAAGGGAGGTATAGAAAAAATACAATTGTGCTTTCAAAGGAGGGAGCTATTGCTTCAAGCTGAAGGAATCAGCTTTGTGGAGAAGGTAGCATAAAAATGTGGGCTGATTCATATAGGTGAAAATTATTTTTTGTAGGGCTCATCACAACGTATTTTTTAATTGATCCACTTCCAATATATGTGCTGATGAAGTGAAACCTTAATATCCAACGAATGGCCTTATGTCAAAGATTTTATTGAAGTCATTATATTAATGAGAGCACCTGTAAATTGGTAAAACTGGCCCAAAGAGCATTTTAGAAACCAGTTATTTATAGTCAGATTTAAAAAAGAATATTAAAACTGAATTGTTGACTGTGATATAAAACTGGTTACAATAAACTATAATGTTTTATTTTATCTGTGCTACTGTACAGAATTTTTTTCTATCTCCACCTGACAAAAATCCACAAATTAACCTCTGTACCAATGGAGGTAGAAAATAACCAAGTCTATATAAAGTCAATCAAATGTACAAGCCCAGCACTGAAAAAATACCCAATAATTTGTTCTCTGTTTTCAGGTTTGAGATAATTTTTCTCACAGCAATTTATGAAGCCCCATAACTTTGACCTCAGTTATCTTTGTTGAAGATTATATGAATATGATTTATTTCTAGTACAGAACCTTTTAAATATAAATAGCCATCATTTTGGAAACAAACAATATTGAAAGCCCACAGGCTTAAGTTTCATTTTCTTGGCTCTTAAGGCTGTTATTAGAATCATAGCCCTAACAAAATGTGTTTGAAAACTTGTTAGAATAAACTTCTTATATTGTGTTTACATTTAGTCAGAAGGCTGAAGACATGATCTCTGGCAAACAATACAAGGAAAAGATGGAACTAGCTGAGTTTCCTTTAGACAAGGATTATTTTACTCTTAACCAAAGGTCCAAAGATAAGGGTGTGAGTTCTTACCAAGGAATATGCACTTTGGAACCATTGATCCCTTTCACCTCATTCATTCAGCAAGATATTCATCTATCAAACATTTTTAGGGTTCTGCTAAGTGCAAAGCTGTACTACTTGGTGTGGAAGATGTTAACATTTACAAGTTATGTTATCTTTCCTTAGTGAGAAGCTTTTTAAATGGAGGTAAATGGTATTAACTGTGTATTTGACAAATTCTGTGGCATAGTAAGTATCATTTCCTTCCCAGATTTCCTTGGAAGATGAATTTGTCTTCTCCCATCAGCTGCTGAGTCGCATCAAAAGGACTGATGATATAGTTGGAGATAAGATTTTGTTTTTGAATAGTAGTATTATCCACTGTAACTGATGTTCTAAAATTTAAATAAGAAATCAAGTCTTAAATTCTACACACTGAAAGCTGCTTATGATTGTACTTTAGAATTATACACCAACTATTAAAATCTTAACCATGGATGAGGAGTTATGAGGTACTCAAAATTATAGATCACAGCATACTTTGAAAGGACACAGTTCAAAAAAAAGTATAAGTTCCTAGAATATAAGCAGCACAAGGGCATGAATTTTTATCTGAAAAAGTATAAATCACTAGAATATAAGCTGCATGAAGGCATGGATTTTTTAAAAATCTTAGTGCCAACTACATAACTTCTGGAACAGAGTGTAGATAATCTAGAAAGTCCATATATTTTCTGTAGATTTGTTTCCTTCAACCACAATGCTGAAAATGCTTTAACTTTGTTTTCATTTTCTTTCCTTCATTGTCAGTGCTTGTAACAAATACAGATAAAAGTAATTCTGGTCCTTGGACTGATAGTCAAAAAGCATCCTGTCACTCTGCCATGTAAAACTGGAGCTAATACAATTTTTGAAAAATGTTCTCTTCCAGCCTTGTTGTCTGTGAACTGCCTTCTCTTATCCTATTCAGCCTTACCCTTACTTTTAGCAATATCATCTCTAGGAGAGGAAGTTTCCAATTTCTACATCTAATTTGTCCCTAGGCAAGGCTCTCCTCCACTTGTTATCTACTAAACTGACCCTGGTGGGCCTTTTTCACAACTCATTCTGGGCAGTTATTAATAAATTTTGGCCAAATATTTTCTGTTTAGCATATTTGTTGTTATTAAATTTGATTTTTGTTCATGATGACTCTTTGGTATTGCTATAATCTTAAGTATAAAGGAAATGTTTTTTAACAACAACAAAAGCATCCTGTCATTATCTGTAAAATGAAATAGGGTTTCTATAAAGGAAATCCTCCTTCCTCTATTGTGAGATATTGCTGCAACTAATTTTGATTACATCAAATGATCATAACCCTTTTTTCCTACTTAAAAGAAAACCCCATTTATTTTGCATTGGTATTTATACAACAATCTGTCCATGATTATGAAAATTCATGTTTGGCTTAGTGAGAAAAATGTATTCCCAAGTCTAAGTTGCTAAAATTTCACATTTTAGGCAAATTGTGTAACATGGAGACAGAGCCTCTGAGAAAGCATTATTGCTTTGAAATTTTACATAAACTTTATCTGAGCTATCCCCAGATATAATGAATAGAGCCAGTTGCCAATGTTGTCTTGTTATCATAAGCTTTCTAAGAAGAACAGAATTATAAGGCTACCAGCAAGCAAATATTAGTTTAATTTGTCTTTGTATTAGTCTGCCAAAGGGGTGCTGATGCAAAGTAGCAGAAATCTGTTGACTTTTATAAAGGGTATTTATTTGGGGTAAAAGCTTACAGTTACAAGGCCATAAAGAGTCCAACTCAAGGCTCACCAAAGTCAGTTGCCAAGTGTTGAAGCAAGATGGTCACTGATCTCTGCCTAGTTATGGCTTGTCCCTCAGGGCTTCCTGTCTCTCAGCTGCAGGCTGGCATAGCGCTTGTCTCTCAGGGCTTCCTCTCTCTCCTGGCACAGGGCTTGTTTCTTTCTGGGCTTTCTATATCAGTCTCCACTCTCTTCCCAAGGTCAGCTGTAAGCTATCAGGCAAATGGCTCCTCTCTCCCTGGAGGCACAGGATCAAAAATGACCAAGTTCTCTCCTCTTCCGTGTATCTTCTTGGGTGAGTGTCCATTTATACAGGCCCACCAAGGGGGCAGGGACTCAACCTGATTCACACCTTCCTGATGTGGTCGAATCAAAGACCTATCTTAACAGGTAATTTAATCAAGGGCCCCTCAACGGAATCCAATATAATCAGAGGGTATCACATCCAGAATAGATTAGTATACAAACATCATTGTTCTGTTTGGGGGATTCATAAATAATCTCAAACTGTCATTGTCATTATATAGAAAAAACAAGTAATACCTCTCTTAGTAAGTTTTATATAAAAGTCATGGTGAAAATAAAAAAAAGACATAAGGATATGCTTTATGTCATCTATAATAGAAATTATATAAGGAGAATACAGGTATGTTTTCCTTTTAACCTTTTAGATAACGATGTAAATATCTTTAAGAATCTTGTTTCACACTAGCATATCATTTCAGAATTGTTTGCCAATTTCCTGTCCAAATTGTACTATTTGAGTTTGCTCATTTCCTTGAAACCTTATGGGCACTATTTGGCTATCTCATTTAACAATTAGCAGACAAAAAACATTGCTAATCTTATGAGTGAAAATGGAATATCAGGTACCAGTTATGGGTAAGATGGAGTAAGCATGCTTTACTTTCTCTCTCCCACTAATAATAACTACACAACCTTGAAAAAAATTCTTGGAGTGGTTATTTGAGATGCAAAATGATGGAGTAGACAGTGCTACAGATTGCTCCCTCTACCAGAAATGAATGAGATTGAAAAAGGAAATGGGATTAACTAGGCGGAAACCCTAGAACTAGTTTAGATACTTCCAACAGCCATGGGAGTGCCAGGTAAAGGGAAAGTCTGCCAAGTTTTCAACTTTTGTAACTGAGTACAATTGTGACCAAGTGATGGCTCCCACCTCTCAGCCCCAAAGTGGCAGCTATGGAAATAATGACCTGGATTCTGGGAATGGTTGGACAGAGCCAAGATGGACACTTACCTTGTCCTCCAGAATTGGGGTTGTAGGTCAAGCTTGGTCTGGTGTATCTCTGAGGGGCCAGCATGGAAGATAGCCTCTCTTTCTCCTTGGCAGCAATGGCTTCCAGCTTCTCACTGGTATTGGCCAAGAAACTTGGAGAAGAAGTGCACTTTTGTTTTGATTTGTTTGTTTATTAGTTGTGGTACTTTGAGTCTTTTGTGGACCCCAGAAAATCCTGTTCTTAAAGTGAACCCATTCCTGTGTCTGTAAACCCATTGTAGATGGGACAGTTTGATTAGCTTCAGTTAAGGGACCTTTTGATTAGATTGCTTCAGTTAAGGGACTTTGATTAGATTGCAGGACCCAGGGTGGGTCTTAATCCTCTTACTGGTGTCATTTATAAATGAAAGACTAAAAAGTCACAGACATAACAGAGAGGTCTCCAGAATTTAATGAACCTGGAAGAGAGAAAAGCCACAGGCTTGGAGGAGAGGAGAGATATGAGAAGACCATCATTGTCCCTGCCATGTGCCTAATAACCCACAGCTGCAGCTTGGTGAGAAAGCATCTCTGATTATGCCTTGATTTGGACACTGTTTCAATTTGCCAAAGGGGTGCCAATGCAAAGTACCAGAAAATGTGATGGCCTTTATAAAGGGGATTTATTTGGGGTAAAAGCTTACAGTTCCAAGGCTGTTAAAAGTCCAAATCCGAGGCACCATCACAGATACTTTCTCACCAAAGTCAGCAACTGTTGATCCTGGCATGTTGCCTCATGGTGAAACAAGATGGCTGCTGATCTCTGCTGAGATTTCAGGCTTTCCCTCTGGGCTCACTGTCTCCTGTTGAGCTGCTCCATGGGCCCAGCCTCTTGACACATTGTTCTTAAGTGATCCTATAGTCCTTTCTCTCCTGGCATAGGGCTTCTGTCCTTGCAGCTCAGCCGTGGGCAAAACTGGAGTCTTTTCTCCCACATGGCAGTTCCCTTTTTTTCCCCTCTGTCCATCTGTGTGAGTCCATTTATATCAGGCCCAGCAAGGAGGCAGGAACTCAACCTGAGTCACACTTTACTTACGTAGTCCAATAAAAAGCCCTGCAGCAATCTTAACAGGTAAGCTAATCAAAGCCCCTTCAGCTGAATTTAATGCAATCAATGGGTAGCATGCCCAGAGGAATAGATTAGTTTACAAACATCAACTTTCTCTTGGGATTCATAAAATAATCTCAAACTTCCACAGACACCTTCATGGCCTAGAACTGCAGACTTTTAACCTAATAAATTCTCATTTTAAAAGCCAACCCATTTCTGGCATATTGATCCAAGCAGCCTTTAGCAAACTAAAACATTAGTCTTTTTTTCTTTTCTCCTTTCCTTCCTTCCTTCCTTCCTTCCTTCCTTCCTTCCTTCCTT
>JAKSZT010053813.1:10331972-10342186 GCA_026826555.1 Tolypeutes matacus
CCTCCCTCCCTCCCTCCCTCCCTCCCTCCTTCCTTCCTTCCTTCCTTCCTTCCTTCCTCCCTCCCTCCCTTGCTCCCTCCCTATCTTCTTCTTACTTCTCCTCCTCTTTTTCATCATCTTCTTCTTTGGGTCTAGGAGACAGAGGAGTGGGAATACTAGATTTCCAGAATGATGCATATAATACCTGGAAAGTCCAGTTCTCAATACAAAATTATAAAATATATAAGGAGACAGGAAAGCTTAGCTCAGTCACAGTAAAAAAAAAAAAAAAAAAAAACCTCAACAGAAATTATCCTTGAGGAAGCCCAATTTCTGCAATTACTAATCAAGGATCTTCGATCAACTCTCTTAAATAGGATCATTGAACTATAGGAAAACATGGACAAAAATCTAAGGGAATCAGGAAATTTTACATGGGCAAAATGAGCATTCCATAAAGAGATAGAAATTACTTAGAGGAACCAATGTTGGAACTAAAAGTACAAGAACTGAAATGAAAAATTAAGTAGGGGGGTTCAACAGCAGGTTGGAGAAGGCGGAAGAAAGGATCAGGAAACTTGAAGATAAGACAACTGAAATTATAAAATCTGAGAGACCAAAAGAAAAAATGAATGAGGAAAACTCAACAAAGCCTGGGAAACTGTGGGGCACCATCAAGCATACCAACATACGCATGATAGGTGTCCCAGAAGGAGAAGAGAGAGAAATGGGCAGAAAAAATATTTAAAGAAATAATAGGTAGAAACTTCCCAATTCTGAAAAAAGACCTAAATATACAAATCCAAAAAGCTCAATTCCAGGAACACTTGCTGAAGATTCTATCTTCTCTCTACTATGTTACCTTTGCACCTTTTTTAGAAATTAGTTGTTTGTATGTGGATCTATTTCTGGACCTTTTATTATGTTGCATTAATCTACTTATTTAACTTGACTTTACAACCACACTATCTTGATTATTGTAACTTTATAATAAGTCTGGAAATCAAGTCATGTTAACCCTCTGATGTTGTTCTTTTTCAATGTGGTTCTGGCTATTTTAGTTTCTTTGCATTTCTGTATGAAATTTAGAACTAGCTTTACAAATCCTACAACAAGCCTTCTGCAATTTTGACAGGCATTGTGTTTAATCCATAGATTTATTTGGGGAGAATTTACATTTTTATTGTTTTGTCATTCAATCCATAAACATCTAATCACTTAGATCTTCTTTGATTGCATGCATCAGTAGTTTGTAGTTTCAGCATACAAATTGTACAAGTTTTGGATTATTTGTATGAATGAAACTAAAACTGAGTATTTCATTTTTGTTGCTCTTATGAATGGTAATAATATTTAACAATATTGAATTTTCTGATCCATGAACAAGGTATATCTCTATTTCAAGTCTTCTATAATTTCTCTTAGTAATGTTTTATGCTTTCCAGTAAACAGATTTATCTAGAGTTTTGTCAGATTTATCTGTAATTATTCTGTATTTCATGCTATGGTAAATGAGATTTCAAATTTTTATTTTCTGGTTCTTTATGTAAAATAAAATTGATTTTTTAATATTTACTTTGTATCCTTTAATCTTGCTACAATTATTTATTAATTCTACTCACTTTTTGTAAATTGCATTGGATTTACTACTTAGACAATCATATTGTCTGTGAATAAAAGCATTTGATGTCTCTCTTTCCAATCTGGATGACTTTTTTTTTCTTATGATGACTGACTAGATTGTCAATATAATGTTGAATGAAAATTTTAGAGTAAGGAATCTTTGTATTATTTATGATCATAGGGGAAAACAATGAGTTTTTCACCATTATGTGTGATTTAAAATCAGGATTTTCATATATAACCTTTATATGGGCAGCATCCTTTATCAGTTTTCTTCTATTCCTATTTTCACTAATAGGTTTTAACATGAAGAGGTGTTGGATTTTGTCAAATACTTTTTGAGGCATCTAATGAAATGATCGTATTTTCCCCCTTTTAGTTTCCTAATATTGTGAATTATATTGATTGGTATTAAATGAGAAACCAAACTTCTATTCCTGGGATAAACCTCATGTGGACATAATATAGTAACTTTGTATATATCATTGGGTTTGATTTTCTAAAAATTTAATAAGAATTTTTTGCATACATGTTATTAAAGGATTTGGGTATGTATTTTTCTGTCTCCTAATATCTTTGTCTGTTTTATTATCAGGAAAATGCTGGTCTTACAGAGTAAATTGGGAAGTGTTCCCTTGTCTTTCATTTTGTGAAAGATGTTTTGTGGAATTGGTATTATTTCTTATTTAGATATTTCATAGAATTCACCAGTAAATCTGTCTGGGCCTGGAGTTTTCTTTGCAGAAGGGTTTTTCTTTTGAACAGTTTCAATTTCTTTAATAGTTATAAGACTATTTAGACTATATATTTCTTCTTAAGTGAACTCTGGTAGTTTGTATCTTTCTAGGAATATGTCCATATCATCTAAGTTGTTGAATTTATTTACATAAAATTGTTAATAATTGTCAATTTTCATCCTTTGATTATCTATATAATTTATAGTGACCTCTCTTAATCCTTGTTATAATTTTTATCTTCCTTCCATTATCAATTTTATTGATCCTCTAATAAAACCAAGTTTGATTTCATTGATTTTCTTTTATTTTTAATTTCCTATGTAATTGATTTTCATTCTGATAATTATTATTTCCTTTTTCTTTGCTTAATGTAAGTTTAATTTATTAATGTAGCAGCTGATATAATTTGATATCTTTCTTTGTCTCTAATATAGATGATAAATCCTATAAATTTCTTATTAAGAATGATTTAATGTCCTTCCACAAATTTTGATATAGTGATTTTCATTTTAATTCAGGTCAAAATAAATTAACCCATGGGTCAAAAGAAACCAAATGTGAAAAAAAATAATTTATTAACTTATTAAGTTTTGGATATTTTCCAAAGATATTTTTATAACAGAGTTATAATCTAATTACATTGTAGTTATAGGACATCCTCTATATTATTTGAATCCTTCTAAATTTAATGAGACTTGTTTTATGACCTACATTAGATGTGTCTTTGTAAAAGTCCAATTATTTGGCCATTATTTCTTCAAGATTGTTTTTTTCTTGTTCACTTATCTCTCTCCTCTTCTCTGCAGAATTCACTGATGTGTATATTAGGTTACCTGATATTCTTTTTGCCCTACAGTTTACTGATATAATTTTGTTTAATGTTTTTTTTCTCTCTATGTTTCATTATTTTGGATAGTTTTTATCACTATATCTTAGAGTCTACTATTCTTTTCCTCTGCAGTGTCTAGTCTACCATTAATCCCTTTCAATGTATTTTTCATATCAGACATTGTCAATTCAATCCCTATATATTTGTCTTTGTTATAGTTTCCATTCTCCACTTAGCTTTCTGAACATCTCGAACAGGTATAATACCCATTTCAATGTCCTTGACTGCTAATTCTAATATTGGTATCAGTAATGGGTCAATTTTGATTGGCTGGATTTTTCTCCTCTTGAATCTTTGGATGTCTGGTAATCTTTAATTGGATATCAGGCATTTCAAATTTTACTCTCTTGGTTGTTTAATATTTTTGTATTTCTCCAAATATTCTTAAGCTCATCAGAGATACAGTTCAATTATTAGAAAGCAGTTTGTGCCTTGATTTTAATATTCATTAGGCTACTAGATCAGAGCAGTATTTAGTCTGTGCTTATTTTTCCCATCTACAAAGGCAAGATATTTCTAAATCATCTACCAATACCTGGTGAATGATGATGTTTTCCCATATGGCTGGCGGGAATAGGAACAATTTTGAGCCCTGTCTGAGTGCTGGTGATGTTCACTAATCTTCTTCGGTGGGTCTTTCCACAGCCTCCATTTGTTTCCATACATGCGTGGGCAATCTGTACTTAGCTGGATACCAAGAGGGGATCTGTAGATCTCTAGAGTTACCTCTTTGTACAGGGCTCTGCTTTCAATTACTCTGAATTGAAAGCCATAGTTGCCCTGGGCTTCCTGGACTTTCATTTCTTTAGCTTATGTAGTCAGCCTAACTCTGCCTGGAGTCTCTCTCACATTGCCATGACCCTCAAATTCCCCCAAAGCATTAAACTAGCAATTTTAGGGCTCTCTGTTTGTTTCTTATTTCTCAGGATTCATGGTACTCATTTTTTTTTAAGCAGCAGGACTTTTAAATAATGGAAGGAAGAGAGTTACACACACTGAAGCAAAATAGTCTTTATGCAGCAATTCTGTTACAAACAATCAATGTGGTCAAGGAAATGACTTTTTCTTTTTCTTTTTTTTTTTAGGTACCTGGGTAGGGGATTAAACCTGTGACCTCATATGTGGGAAGCCAGCGCTCAACCACTGAGCCACACTGGCTTCTCTGAGTTAGTTTTTCATTTGTTTGCTTTTTTTTTTCCCAGGAGGCACCGGGAACCGAACTGGGACCTCCCATGTTGGAGGTGAGTGCTCAGCTGCTTGAGCCACATCTGCTCCAGGAATTAACTTTTAAAGTGTTTGGAGGTTAACTGGTAATATACTAAATAGAGTGATGCTGCTTTTGTAGGCTTTGAGAAAGTGCCATAAATATTGATTTACTTAACATCAAGGGGTGGGTTATCTTATAAACAAAGTAAAGGAATTAAGGCTAAATGACTACAGAATACTTTCTAATGTTTGCATCTAAAACTGTGTTCTTTATTGTAAGCCTGTTTTGCCCAATATTTTAGTGTCACTAAAAATCTCCTCACTAAATTCTACTTTCAGAATTCAAACAATGTAGCCTTTGGACTAAAGGCTACTCAATAATCTCATACCTCTTATGTCTATGTGTTGAACACACACAATATGTGAAATTGAAATCATACCATTTCAAATACAGGATCCTACAAACATGAAGTATCTTGAGGCTGGTGAAAAAATAATGAAAGCAAAAACCCCACTCAGAGTCCACCTGACCTTTGCTGTTACTGATTTAACAAAATATTTCAAATAAATTCAAGACTGACCTTTCTGCACCACATCCTATAACTATGTTTCTGCCTGTGTTGCTAATCAGCCCAACTCAATGTGCTGGGAACCTGGAAGATGAAGAAAAGGAAGGAGAGTTTTGCAAAGCAAAGACGAGGGACCGGACAGTAAGAAAAAAAGGTGTCTGTATCAGGCAAACTGCAACCTAAAAACAGATAGTCTTACTAGATCCTTTTTAACATTTGTCCTACCTCAATTTTTTAATCTTTTATTCTCCTGTCAAAGTGTAAACATGGTGTTGGAGAGGTTATTTTTGTATGCTTTTGAAGTCAGAAGAGAATGAAGTTATCAATCTTGACAGAGAAGCAGTTGAAGAAAGGTATTTTCAGTTAAAAAATGAACATTAAATAACTTTTTTTGGCAAGTGGGGAAATTGAATCATTTTAACTATTCTTATCTAGCTCTCTCTTTTCATTCTGTTCTAATGATTCACAAGTAATAAACAGAATAATTTGGTATTCAACATTAATAATGAATATGATTATTTATTTTTCCCTCTTGGCCTTTGTAGTACACCAGAACACAGTGACCACATCGGATTCATCATGTGAACTAATTTAAGGAGAAATAGTTACCCAATAATTCTCACAAATCACCAGACGTGATGAGAGTACCAAACCACCATTGTTTTCTTACTTAACCTCTCTTTTCTTCACCACAGTCCCCTGCAGCTACTCTGTCTTTTTAATTTCAAAATTACACTTATGTTGCTGTATATGCATACTTTTATCATTCCATATTTCCTGATTTTAAATACTAAATTCTTAAATATCTAAGGAAATAGAAAAATGAGTTACATATACAATCAAATTGGGTCCTTGTTCGGTCCTCACAAAAGGCATGTTCAATTCCCAATCCCTGGTCTTGTATGTGTAAACCCATTTATAAGCAGGACCTTTGAAGATGTTTTTAGTTGAGGTGTGCCCCAACTGATTGAGGGTGGGCCTTAATCCAATATGGCTGAAGTCCTTATAAAAAAAGGAAATTGGACACAGAAAGAGGATCCATGGAAGAAGCAAGAAGCTGGAAGTCAGTGGAACCCAAAAGAGGAAGGAGAAGACACTGCAATATGCATTGCCATGTGATGGAAAAGCCAAGGAACCCCAAAGATTGCTGCCAGTCAGAAGATACTGCCCCCCTGGAGGAAGCAAGTCTTCTAGCTTCTGAGGCCGTGAAAAATTCCTGTTTTAAGCCTGCTCATTATATGGTATCTGTTTTAGCAGCTAGAAAACTAAAACAGACCCCAAACATAATTTCATGTGAAAAATCCACAAACACCCATATAACTACTTTCTATGTGTAGAAGGTAGAGATCTTCTAAGTTTAACCTCTCTTCATCTTTGCTGAACCATGGTGGAAATGTGAAGACCTGCAGGCCTCTCCTCTCCTGGCTTTTTGGTGGGCTCTGGGTCAAAGTGACTAATTGATTAATTGAATCATTAAACATAAATATGTGTCAAATGTTTTCCCAAGCACTGGGATATGAAAAAGGGCAATATGTTAATCTTGTCCTTAAGGACATGATATTCTGACGGTCAATGCTTGACTTGAGTTGCTTTTGGCCCAGCCATGAGTGGAGAGTAGGAGAGAGACAGCAAACACCAAGCAGAGTAAGCTACATCAAAAGGGCTCAGATGCCTGCAAGCACCTGGCAGGCAGGACTGAGATGAAAATGATGAAGATGAGAGAGGCTGGCTAGAGAGTTAGGCAGGAATCAGGTGAGAGAAAACCTTTAATGGCACACTAAAGAGAGGGTTTTTGTCAGATAATAGACAATGCTTAAGGGGGATGGATAGAAGGAAATAGGTTAGACTGAAATTTATTCTACTATGTGGCAGATTGGATATGGATTATGGGGGGAGAGAAAGGCATGCGATAGCTCCCAGGTATATGGAATGATCAAGAGGATAATGATGCCATTTATGGAAATAGCAACTATACACGAGGGAAACCTCATTTTCAGGGAAGATGTTGATCTCTGTTTGGGCATATTGATCTTGAGTTTTCTGTGAGACATATGAGCGAAAGTGCCCCACAGATGTAAGATGCACAAAATTTACACTCCTGAGAGCAATGCATCAGCCCTGAGAGACAGACTGACCTAGCCCCTTTCTGTTTGCTAATGGTTGAATAAGTCAGTATTTCTCTCTGGGCTTCAGTTTCTTCTGCTGGAGAAAGAGGTATACAGATGATCCTTATATTTCCTCCTCTACTGCTTTGTAACAGTCAGGGTTTTCCAGAGAAACAGAATCAATATACACAGAGAGATTTGTTTTAAGGAATTAGCTCACGTGACTGTGGGCACTGGCAATCCCAAAATCTGTAGGGTAGGCTGGCAGGTTGGAAACTTAGGCAGGAGTTGATGCTGCAGTCTTGAGATAGAATTTCTTCTCCAGTTTTTACTCTTGAATGATTGGTTGGATGAGGCCCATTCACATTATGGAGAGTAATCTCTTTTACTTAAAGTCACATGATTGTAGATGTTAATCATTTCTCTATAAAATACCTTCATGGTAACATCTAGAGTAGTGTTAGACCAAACACTAGGTACCGTAGCCTAGCCAAGTTGACATGTAAAATTAACCATCACATATTCTATAATTATTAAATTAGTCATCAGAACTGACTTTATGAGGCTTTTCCTTACCATCTCCTTTATGGGATGAAAAGCTATATTAATCCCGTTCCCAGGCTATAAAACAACTAGGTTTATGTCTGTTTCAGTTTCCTAGGCTGCACAAGCAAAGAACATGAACAGGTTTGGCTTAAATAATGGGAATTTATTTGCTCCAAGTTTGAAGCTGAGAAAAAAGTCCAAATCAAGGCTTTGTCAAGGCGATGCATCTTCAGGATGGCTCCTCTCTTACATGGCCAAGCACATGGCAGCATTTGCTGGTCTCTTCCTTCTCTTCTGGGTTCCATTGATGTAGCTTCTTGCTTCCTGTACCTTTCTTTCTCTGTCTGAATTTCATTCTACTTTAAAGGACTCCAGTGAAAGGATTAAGACCCATCTTGATTGAGATGGGCCATGCCTTCTTAACTGAAGTACAGCATCGAAAGGTCCTACTTACAATGGATTCACACCCACAGGAATAGATTAAATTTAAGAATATGTTTCTCTGGGGTACATACAGGTTCAGACCACCACAATGTCTGTAGTAAGAGATAATGATTCCGTTCATAAATCTATTCTCAGAATAAAGAATATATGCTTGTAAGAACCACGTGATAAGGAAGCATGCTTGAAAAGATGATTATTGGTGATTTTGGTTTCTTCATCTAGAAGTGTGTTTATTTTACCAGTATCCACTTAAGTTGTCATAATAAAAGCAGGACTTAAATTAAGGATTTCAATATAAAGGTTTCATAGATATTGCTGCTACATAATTTATCAGTATTTGATATTCAGTTAAAGCATTTTATATGTACAACCTACTTAGTTATTTCATTAAATTTTTGCTGATATATACAAACTATTAGCCATTTAAATGTGATTATTTTAATTTAACCAGCTGATGGGTGAAATAAAATTACTTATAACAATAGTTCAGGAGAAGAGAATTTTGTTCAGTAAAACTGGAAAACATGGGACAGATGATATTATATACCAGAATAGTGAAGATATTCAAGTAAAATGTTTGCAACAAAATAATTCAATCATTTGACTAGCTATACAATTAATATAAAATAGCCTTATGTGCAACTTAATAGTCAACATAATCACTAATTACAAAAAGAATAATATTTCCTTTATTGGAACAGATATAAAAAACTAAAACCAAATCAAAGAATACATTTATAGGAATACATATAATAGGATTTATTTGCATCTATTTGTTAAAAAAAATATTTATTGACAAACCGTGAGTATTGTACTAGGGTCTGGGGATACAGCGATGTACAAAAAACTAGTTACTGCTATTAAGGACCTGAAATTTTAGTCAGAGGAGTGAGGCAATAAACAACGGGTGCCTACTGACTCTGTCAGGGGTGTAAGTGTTACGAACAAAAAGGAAAGCAGAGACAAGAGGGTAGAGATAGTGCTGGTGGAGAGAGATGAGAAGACATTTAAGTAGAGACCTGAAGGAGTGAGGGAGCAAGCTGTGCAGAAACTGGGGGAAAAGTATTCCAGACAGAAAATAGCAAGGGCAAAGGCCCTGAAGAGGGGGCATCCTTATTTGAATTTTTCTCTAAGAGAAATGAGAGTCCTCAGAAACCTGAGGAGATGAACAACATAATTGGCTTTGAACTTTAAAAAGATTATTCTAGCTTCTGTGTAGTATACAGACCATATAGGGGCAAAGAATCAGTGGGAGACCAATAAGTTGTCTCTGTCAATAGTTTGGGTGAAATATCAACATAGCTTTCTCTAGAGTGGAAACAGTGAGAAAATGGGAAAGGACAGGTTTATGGATATATTTTAAAGATAGTACCTAAATGATTTTCTGATTGATTGGATGGAGATTCTGAGAAAGAGAAGAATTAACCATGAGTCCCAGACTTATGGTCTAAAGACTGAGTTCAGGGAGGTGACTGTGCAGAGCTGGGGTAGGTAGAGATGGGGAAGCTTTGGGCAGGGTGTATTATCAAATGCTTGTTTTGTGTTTATGAAGTTTGAGGTGTCAATTTGTTATATAAATAGAGATGTAGACAGGGTATATGAGTTTGGAATTCAGAGGAGTAAGCAGGGCTGGTGATATAAACCAAAGAAGCATCAGTGTTACTGAAGGCATGCAAAGCCACGGCACTGGAAGAGGTATGTTCTAAAATTCCACTGAGGAACATACATGAAGCCTTGAATAAATGTAAAGATACACCTGTTCTTAGAGAGGAAGATACAGTGTGATAATTTTATTTTTCTCCTAGATTTAAAAACATGTTTAACATGATTATAACCAAAATACTAAATGAAACTATCTTCCTCCCTCCCTCCCTCCCTCCCTTCCTTCCTCCTTCCCTCCCTCCCTTTCTTTCTTTCTCTTTCTCTTTCTCTTTTTCTCTTCCTTTCCTCTTTCTCTTTCTTTCTCTCTCTCCCTTTGCCTTTCCTTTCCTCTTTCCCCTCCTCTCCTCTCCTCTCCCCCTTCCTTCCCCCCTCCCCTCCCCTCTCCTTTCCCCCTTCCTTTACCCCCTCCTTCCCCTTCCCCTTCCCCTTCCCCTTCCCCTTCCCCTTCCCCTTC
>JAKSZT010053813.1:10342196-10376712 GCA_026826555.1 Tolypeutes matacus
CCCTTCCCCTTCCCCTTCCCCTTCCCCTTCCCCTTCCCCTTCCCCTTTCCTTTCCTTTCCTTTCCTTTCTCTCTCTCTTTCTTTCTTGGAATGAGACAGTGGAAAAAACAAACTATGGAAACTTAAAAAAAAAAAAAAAAATTCTACTATTCCCTGCAGTGTTTTTCTACTTCCTTGTAACACACCAAAACAAAAAAAAATGGAAGGAAGGGAACCAAACATACAAAAATAATTCCAGTTTAATTTAAGTAAGTAAATTATTATCCCACAGTATAAACGACAAGAATACTTGTGAAATACAGCAACGTGTTGACAGAGAGGCAAGGAAGCATGCTCTGCTCTACAAATGTCACTTTAGAACTAGAAAAGAGATTTTCGCAAAGGTCAACCTTAGCATACTGAATATCCAAGAATTAGTTTGATTGATTAGTTTGGCCAAATGCAATGAAAACTTCTTGATGTTTAAAAATGCCATAAACAAAGTCAGATGATAATTTGTAAAGCAGGAAAAAATATTTGCAACACAATCACAATTTTCCTAATGCGCACTAAGCTCTTACACATCAACAAGAGATTCCATGAACAAGACAGAAGTGGGAAAAAGGAAACAAAGCATTTGTTGAATGAATAAAATGACTTAGAAGCTTATAATATATATGCAAAATTTTAACTGCAAAGATTAAACGTTTGATACACACAATGTTTAAGAGTGTGGAAAATAGATACTTACAGCCACTATTATTGTAAATTTAAAATGATCCTAAGTCTTTGAAGGATAGGTCGTAGTGCTGCTTTCACTGCTATATGGCACACATTGCAAATTTACCAGTGTACCAAGATGAACTTGAAACTTTGCTTTGATGTTTTGTTGCATTCATGCAATAGGAGTAGCATTTTAGTGTGCACAGAACACTGTGCTTAACCCTGATATTCAATGCTGAAATATAATTTATTAAAGATTTTCTATTATGAGTATAAAAGAGAGAAATTGTATTAGAGCATTTTTTAACTGATTGCCTACCTAGTGCAGTAAACACCATGACAAATTGGGGACCACACTTTTAAACAGCAATTCCTAAAATGAACTCAGTTTAGCAGCAGGATCATTGACACTTCATAATAAAGACATCAGTTTTGGGTATGGCTGGCTTCATACCCATTCACCATAAAGCAGACCCCATTCAGATACACAGAGCACAGAGAAGTAGATTTCTTACATATGAAAATACAACCAAAGATCCGCAGATTTTATAGAAAGCAAAGAATTTGAATAAGAAAGGAAAATATAAATTGGCATAAAATGTGACCCTAAAACAATTTAATTCATGAAACAGAAGAAAAAATAGAAAGCACTAAAATACTAAAATATATCCTTAGAAAGATGCAAGAAACAGTTGCATTCTTACAAACATAGTCCTATGAAAAAGGGAAAATTGAAAATCAAGAGTAATTAAAAGTGCACTTGCAATAAACAACCCAATAGAGAGGTAAAGATTAGAAAATCCTATACTCCACAAGTAATGCCAGATCAGAGAGTATAAGAGTAGGGAAATTATGAAAGAGATCGAACAGAAGAATTCCCCAAAAGGAACACAAATCTCAGATTGAAAGCCTCACCAGGTGCCCAGCACAATGAATTCAACAAACATACTTGGAAAATGTTGTAACATTGTAGTTAATGCAAATTTCCAAGAGCTTCTAGAAAGAAATAAATGGGTCTCTTGTAAAGAAGAATCAGAATGTTTTTTGACATGTCTATCAATACCAGATAACAGAGGGCAATAATAGGTTTTCTAAGTTCTGAAGGGAAAAGTTTCAAACTAAAGGTTTATATCCAGACAAACTATCATCACATGCGAGGGGGAATAGCATTTTTAGATATGAAAAATCTAAAATTAAACTAAAATAAAATTTCCACTTACATTTCCTCAGTCACGCAATTGAAAATAAACTGGTGCAAAAAGAAGGAAAAAATTAAAAAAAGAAAACAGCCATTGGATCCAAAACACACTAGATCAACCTAGAGGAGAAATTAAGTCCTACCCCAGCATGACAGGTGTTTTAAAAAGTTTTGCTGGGGGGGGGGGCGGATGTGGCTCGAATGTTTGGGCATCAGTCTCCCATAAGGAAGGACCTGGGTTCAATCCCCGGGACCTCCCGGTAAAATAAAGAAAAATATAGAAGGCGTGCAGGAGCACCGTCAGGTCCTGTGTGCGGGTGAAACCCCAGGCCCCGTGCGGGGGTGCACTGCCAGGCCCTGCCCTCAGGCCCCATGTGTGGATGTGCCGCCAGTCCCCATGAGTGGATGAGCCCCCAGGCCCTGTCCGTGGGTATGCCGCTAGCCCCACAAGCCACGCAGCAAGATGATGACGTAACAGGAGAGTGACACAAGGGAGAGCCAAGATGAGATATGCCGAAAAACCAGGAACTAAGGTGGCGCAGGTGGCAGAACGCCTCTCTCTCACATAGGAGGTCCCCAGGATCGAATCCCGATGAAGAAGGATGAGAAGAGAGGGCAGGAAATGGACACAGAGAATTTCCCGGCGAATGGGCACACA
Organism: Tolypeutes matacus; assembly: GCA_026826555.1. NCBI lineage: Eukaryota > Metazoa > Chordata > Mammalia > Cingulata > Chlamyphoridae > Tolypeutes > Tolypeutes matacus. Next base: position 10,344,755 of record JAKSZT010053813.1, read on the forward strand.
AAAAAATGCCAGCAGAAATGGGGGTGTGTGTTAAAAATGGATAAAAAGTAAATAAATAAATGCCAATGTAATGTATCAGAAATGGGTTGGTTTTTATACTGGGAATTTATTAGTGTAAAATTTTATAGTTCTGGGGCTGTAGAAATGTCCAAATCAAAGCATCATCAGAGACATTATCTCACCAAAGGTTGGCTACTGGCAAATCCTGGACTCCTGTCACATGGCAAGGCAAAATGACTGCTGGTCTCTGCCTTCTCCCCCAGGCTCACATTCTCCCCAAGATCAGCTGTGATCAATCAGGCATTTGGCTTGTCTCTCCCCAGGCCTCATCTCTTCAGCTTCAGGCTTCTTTGATGATTCCAGCTTCTGGCTTCTCTCTCAGCCTCTTGGGGTTTCTCTGTCTTTCTGTAGCTGTAAGTAATCCTGGAGTTCTCTCTCACATGGCAGGGTAAAATGGCAGCAGTTCTCTTTCTCTGTGTGTTTCTGCTTTCAGTTCTCTGTTTTATATAAGACTCAAGCAAGAGGACCAAGATCCACCCTAGATCATGTCTCACTGAAGTAGTCCAATCAAAGTCCCTGAAGTGATCTAATCAATAGGTCCCTTAACTGAATCTAATCAAAAGGTCCCATATGGATAGGCTTACACTCACAGGAATGGGTCAATTTAAGAATATAATTTACTGGGGTCCACCAGAATCTCAAATCAAGACAACAGGTGTGCAGTAGGACTAGCAGGCATCCAGTTTAGAATTGTGCTGGAATGTGAATGGTTCTTGGTAGAAATGATCTGGTAAAGAAAAAGAACTGCCAGAATATACAAAATGATTGAAAACTTGAGGAAGAATTGAAGGCATTAATTGGAGAGTTAAAAATAATATGACTGTTTTATAACTTTATATTGTGTGACCTTGGAGCTGTAGAAAAAGTTTTGATCTTTGTACATGGCTTGGCGCTGTGGTAAATATATATCATAAAAATATAGATGCTATTTATTGCTTTTATTCTTAGAGTCAACCTATATATAAATCACAAAATGCAGATATTATCAACCATGAAAAATCAAAGTCAATGTATAGAGATGATGGTTTGGTAGTGCAAGAGATGGGGGAATACAGAGAAGGAAAAGAAAATGGGGCATCAAAGATGACTATAGTTGATGGAAAAAGGCTCAGAGGCTTAAAAATGGTTTTGAAATCTCAGGGCTCACTGGTAATGAAAGAGAAATGGTATAGAATTTTACTATTTATAGATGAGGTTAAGGGGAGGGAAGGTTTACTAATATGCTGTACATAGTCTAGAGCTTTATCTCAGGAGAGAAAATTGATGATATTATCAAAGTTTGACGCATGTACAGCAGTGAGAAGCATACTATAAGTAGATATGAAAATAACTATTGGAAAAATGAAAAACAGAAACATCAAAAATTGTTGCTTCAGGATTTGGGGCTAAGAGAAGAAAGGAGTGAGGCAGGACTGTTTCTTTTCATTATAAAACTTGTTGATGTCTAACCAAGTGCATTTATTCCATTCATTGAAAAATAAATTTAAAATGTATATGTTAGTTGACAACAACCCCAAAGTAGTTATTTAAAAGAATTGTGTTAGTTATAATTCATTTAGTAATCTCTTCCCTCTTTCACCAATCATTCAGCAAATGCCTTTTGAAAGTTTGCCATGTACCAAGCCTGTTTTTAGGAGCTGGGAATAAAGCAAAAAGCAAAAAAAGATATGGTTCATGTTCCCATGGGTCTTATATTCTAGAAGTGAGAAACCAATAAAAGAAAGTTCGAAATAATACATACTATCAAGAAAAAAAAAACATTGGGGTGATGATAGTGCTGTTTTGGATTTGGCAAACAGGGGAGGCCTCCAGAAGGATAAGGCTTGGGGTGGAGGCCCGAATGAAAAGAAGCAGCTAGTCCAGTGAAGACCAAGGGACAGATCTCTCTGTGGCTATGTTTAGTTATTTCAACAAGAAGTGAATTGTGTCATATACTTCCTTATCATTTAACTTCTCTTTTTTATATAAACATTAAAGGAAAATGTATGTACCCCATAGGAGAATCCTAATATAAATAAATGTATCTCTTTACATTTAAGTAGATGTTTTCTTACATTATAAAATGAATAATAAATAACATGCTTGAAAATTACATTGATGAAAGCCTACCCTTACAAAAAAAGATGCATTATGATGCAGCCCCATGAGGCAAAAAATTAGATAATGATCATTGATGTATCAGTAAGGTTTAGAATATAACATGTCAGTCTTATGGAAATTTGCCTAATATGTAAATATTCTTCCAATGCTTTGGATTCCAGAATATCTTCCTCTTGAAATAAAAATAAATCTGCATTATCATGACTATCAGCCTGCCAAGTAAATGCAAGATGGTTTAGCAAGTTATCCTGATTAAAGGCAGATGTCAGTATTTTATTTTGATCATTTTAAGAAATGATCAAAAACAGATTTTATTTGAATGTAGAGTGAAAGTAAAACATTTTAGATTGTTCTTTTCCTTTTATCTCATTACCATGTAATTTTGAATTTGGATTGTTTACTTGGTAATTTTTGACACATGGATGTAGTGTTGAGTTCTTCAAATCCTCAGTTCATAACTTACTATTATCACTAGTCCATGTAGGTCCTCTCGTTTTGTATATGCTTGCATGTATGTTTGAACATAAATAGTATGTATATATGTGTATACACATGTGTAAATGTACACATGCATGTATGAATATTCATATTCCCTTTTATCCCAATTCCCAATGCCATTATTTCCCCTCTCTAGGCAACCATTTTAATGTCTTTATATGTGTATTATTTCTATGTATTATTGTAAAATTTGCTTTGAGCCTTTATGTGCCATCTACTCTTTTATTTATTTATTTATTTATTTATTTTTAATTGTGGGTAAAAATAAAAATTTTCACAATACATACCAACATTTGCAAAATGATCTATAAATATATATGCATGTATGTGCATTTGCTTACAAAAATGTTATTTATATATATATATAACTATATTTTAAGAGGTGCTTAGATTACCCAAAAATATTACACAGAACCCACTGGGATTCCCATGTTGCCCACCTCCCACACCTCTTGAAGACCTTACGTTGAGTGAAGCAAGCCAGGCACTGAAGGATGAACAGTATATGACCTCCCTGATCTGAACTGAGGAAAGTGAGCAGTCTCTGAGAACCATTGTCTGAAAGATAGGTTAACAAAGGAGAGTAAGAGAAGAGCAGGTTTTGTGCCATCTACTCTTAATTGATGTAAATATAATTGTGCTGTAGAACTCATTATTTTCCTTACTTTTTAATTCAGGAATATATTTTGAAGATCTATATATATGTTATTTATTTAGTCTGTTGCTTCCAGGAGCTACCCAGTATTTCACAATATGCATCCACTAAAATGTATTTATTTCTATTCCCTAGCTTGCCTCTAAGTTCTCACTACCTTAAATAAGCCTTACAGTTATCTTTTTTTTTTTTTTTTTACTAGGAGGTCCCAGGGATCGAACCCAGGTCCCTCCATATGGGAGACGGATGCCCAACCATTTGAACCACATCTGTCCCCCGACAGTTATCTTTTTAGTGTAGACTAGTGTGAGAATTTCTCTGAGATGTATATTCAGGAATATACAAATATTTAATAACACTTTGGACTGCTGAAAAGCTCTCCAAGATGTTTGCATCAGTTTGTAATCCTATCAGCAACTCCTACATTTGCACAATTTGATAAGAACTTGATGTTATGAAACTTTCTATTTCATTCCAATATAATGGATGTAAACTAAAATCTCATTATGGTTTTATTTGCATTTCTCTAATTTTTAATGAGTTTAAATATCCCATCATATGCTTGCTAGCTTTTTGGGGCTCCACTGTAGTGAATTGCCTAGTCATAGCATTTGTCTATATTTCTATTGGTGGTTCTTATTTTTTCTTGTGATTTCTGGAAGTTTTTTCTATTATGCTTATTCATTTTACATATGGTGAATATCTTTTCTAATCTATCACTTCTTTTCAAATTTTGTCCATTGTATTCCTCATTGAAAAGATATCTTTAATTTTATGTAAAAAAAATCAATCATTTTTTGCATTATGGTTCATACTTTTGGGATTTTGTTTAGGCCTCCAATGTCTAAAGATATTCTTCTATGTAAACAATCTATCTGAGATCCAGTTTTTTGTATGGTGTGAGTTAGGATGCAGTTTTATTTTTCTTCTTAATGGGAGCCCATATGCCCAGAAACTTTACTCAAAATTGTTTCTTTCCTTACTGACTCTGATACCATATTTGTCATATGTTAGAGTCAAATATATATTTGAATTTTTCTAAAAAATATATTATGTTCCATCAGAGTATATGTCTTCCCCCCCCCCCCAACGGGTTATACAGTTATATATTACTGTGGCTTTGTATTATGAAGCAATATCTGCCAGGGTCAATCTTAGCTCTTTGTTCATCATTTTCAGAGTTAAATTAGTTGATCAGAGATATTTATCCTTCCATATAAATGTTAGTATGAGTTTAACATGTTGCTAAAAATGATCCAGATGTACTCCATTTGATATTATATTTAATTTTAGATTCATTTGGGTATATCCAACATTTTATTTATTAAGTTGTTCCCATCTGAGAACATATAATTTCTCACAATGTGCCCATTAAAAAATTTTTAAATTTTTATCATAGAAGCCTGAAGTCATTTTTGAAAAATACGTAATGCTAAATAAATAAATAATTATAATACATGTATTATAGATTCTGTTGCTATTGATATGATATGTTTATTAAAATATCTAGACTGTATTGTAATTAAAATGATTTTATGTTCTGTAAACTTACCTACCTCTCCTATGAATTATAATAATAAGCCTATTATTAGTGTTGATTCTTTGGGAAGATAATCATATTACCTATAAATAATGATGATGTCTTCTCTTCTAATCCTTACACCTATTTTCTTCTTTCCTTTTAACACTTGTTCCAAAACTTAAGTGAATATGTCTAAAATTTCTTCACTAAATATATTATTTGCAATTTAATTTTATTGGACAAGTAAATATATAAGGAAGTTAACTTCTATTCATTGTTTGCTAATAGGATTATATAAATGATATATAAATTAAATTTTATCAAAATTTTTTCCATATCTTTGGAGAATATTTGATACAAATATTATCATTTTATATGCTTGAGAAATTTGTCTAGTTCATCTTGGCTTTCAAATTTCAGATATAGGGAAGCGGCTGTGGCTCAATCAGTGGGGCTCCCGTTTACCATATGGGAGGCCCCGGGTTCGGTTCCTGGGGCCTCCTGGTGAAGGCAAGCCCGCCCGCATGGCATGGTTAGCTGACCCAGCGAGCACAAGCAGCAAGGGGGGGATAAATGAATAAATAAATAAAATCTTTAAAAAAAAAAAAAATTCAGATATGGCTATTTAGAATATGTCACTAAATGTCAATTTGCTGTTGTGTCTGAAGTACTTTACCTTTTACATTCTTCACTTTATTTGGAATTTTTCTCTTCTTTTGTATCATTGTTCTTTTCAGGGGTCTACTTATTGATAATTTCACAAAATCACACTTTGTTTTAATTATTGTCATTTTTCCAAATTCTTTATTTCATGGATTTTATGCCTTTTTTATGTCCATTTGCCATGTTTCATTTTAATTTTAATATTGTGAGATGCATATCTGATTAAGATGATTACTGGGGGGACTGTTTCTTTTCCTATTATGTAATATTATCTCTAATCATCTCATTGTCTCTCATGATCATTTTTGCTGAACCTTTTATTTTGTCAGATATTAAAATTGCCCCTCCAGTTTAATTCATTTTTGCAATCTTCTCTTTCCATCATTCCTTCTACATTTATTAAGTTGGCCATACAGAAGAACATCCCTTTTACCTCATTTATTTAGGTTCTTAATTATTTATTCATGTTTGGACTCAGCAGATGTTTATTTTATTCTATGATTTATAATCCACTGCTGTGATGATTTACTTTATTTCTCAATTTTCCCAGATTTGGCCATGGTGAGCCCTTTCAAGTTGACTCATGTGTCCTTTTGACCCATCCCTATCACTTTTGGAGCACTTGTCCCTTTAGTGTGGTTGTTTTATTCATTTGAAATGCAGTTAGATTCCTTTGCTACAGTTTGAAGCAACTTTTTGGTCTCCCTTACATCCACGTTGATTTTAATTATTTATATTTTGAATATGTGATTCAGGATCTTGATTCAAAAAGTCAGAACTATACAGAAAGCTATGCTCCAAGAAGTGCCATGGTCCCAAATCTCTTCTGCATTCCCGTTCCCCCATCCTTTCCACTCTGTTCTCCCCTCTTAAAGTAAACTCGTTCTCTCCTCTTAAAAGTAACCAGTCTCATTAGTTTCTGTTTATATTTCTTGTACTTCTTTTAGAAGGAATGAACATACATGCATGGCTTTTATATGTTCCCTTCTTTCTTACATGAAAGGTAGCATATAATAAATATTTTTCCCATTTAACAATAAATCCTGGAAATCACTTGATATTGGTTCATAGAGAACTGTATTGTTCTTTTCTTACAACCTCCTAATACCCCACTGTGTGACTATACCCTAGTCTAGTCAATCAATTTTCTATATGTGAACATTTATGTTCTTTCCAAAATTTTGCAATTGCAAATGATGTGGCAATGAATTGTCTTGTGCATACCCATTTTCATATTATTGGTATGTCTTCAGGGTAAGTTGTAAAGTAGGGTCAGTAGGTAAATGTATATGAACATTTCTTAGAAATAATCAAAGTTCCCTCCAAAAAGGTTATGCCACTGTGCATTCCCACCAGTAATAATGAAAGTGCCTGTTTCTCCACAACTTTGCAGAAAGGATGTATTATCGATACTTTTACATTTCCACTTACGTGACTGGTAAAAAGTGGTATCCCTTCTGTTTTAAATGGAGTATCTTTAATTATGAATTAATTTGTAAATCTTTTATATGTTTAAATATCTTTTATGTCCTTTTATTTTGAACTGTCTTTTTTTTTTTTTTTTTTAAAGATTTTATTTATTTATTCATTTATCCCCCCCTTGCTGCTTGTGCTCGCTGGGTCAGCTAACCACGCCGTGCGGGCGGGCTTGCCTTCACCAGGAGGCCCCAGGAACCGAACCCGGGGCCTCCCATATGGTAAACGGGAGCCCTACTGATTGAGCCACAGCCGCTTCCCTTGAACTGTCTTTTCATGTCTTTTCCCATTTTTTAAATCAGGACTTTGATCCTTTGTCCTTCAATATTTTTGAGATCTTTATATATTTGGTATATTAATCAGTTGTCTGTGATACATGTCACAAATATTTTCTCCAAGACTTTTTCTCATCTTGTGATTTTGCTTATGGTGTTTGTAGGCTGTTTTTCTTATTTTTATGTAATCAAATTTATTAATCCTTTAATTTATTGCCTCTGTGTTTTCAGTAACAGTGAGAATGCTTTCCCCTATCCAGAGGTTTAAGAAAAATTCAGACATGGCTTATTTTAGCAACTGCATGGTTTCTTTTTTCTATTTTCTTTTTTTACATTTAGAGTCCTTATGGATATGGAATTTGTTCTTTCCTATGTTGTGAACTCTGGATCTAATTTTATCTTTTCCCAAAAGTCTGCCAAGGTATCCTAGCACCATTTAGTTTAAAAAGTTTATCTTTGACCTGTTGATTTGAGATGTCACCTTTATCATACGTTTTATTTTCATATATACTTCGGCATAATTCTGGGATTTATATCATATTCCACTTGTCTATTTGTCAACTCATGAACCAGCAGCATACTTTAAAAATATATAATAGGGTTATGACATAATTTAAGGACTCTGGATATTAACAGAAACCTTGTTTGTGAAAAGTTCTCCTGGCACGTTAACTGTTGAGAGAGCATTTCTGAGAATCCTAAGTCAAATTGAATCCAAACTGAAATAAATATCTTCGAGATAGAAGTTATTCTCTTTCTGTATATAACAAAAACTAGGTGTTTTTCTTGAATAGTTTGGGGGTTACAAATAGTAAGTTCTACTGACTTGTCATATATTTATCAAGATTTAAGTGGAGTTATTCTGGATATATTAATTCCTCTAGATATTGGGGATTATACTAAAATCAAAATGGGGTTACAATTTACCATACTTTTTCCTAGTATTTTAAGATTCAGGGAACACCTTGCCCTGGTACACAAATCTCTAGTATATGCCTAATTTCTCTAACTCCAAACATTTATGTGATTATTTCTTCATGAACTTATATCTACCAATGTTATCCTTGCCTCTAGGATAACAAAAGGAAATTTGCAATATAGATGCATCAAATAATTTATATTAATAGCAATTCCTCTGTTACTTACATATTTGGTGGGTGTGAATGGTGGTTCCCTAAAATATATGTTCACTTGGATCTGGTGAATATAACTTTATTTGGAAAAAGGGCTTTGCAACTGTAATTAAGTTAAGGATCTGATACAAGACCATCCTGGATTATCAGACAGGCTTTGTCTAAATATAATGACAAATGTCCTTAATGAGAAGAGGAGAAGACATAGAGGGGAAGACCATGTGATGACAAATGCAGAGATTAGTCATGTTGCCACAAGCCAACAAATGCCAGTGATTGTAGGAGGCCACCAGAAGCTGGAAGAAAGGCACGGAGTGGGTTTTCCCTCAGAACCTCCACAAAAAAACAAACCTGCTAAGACCTTGATTTCAGGTTCAATCCTCCAAAAATGTGAGACAATACATTTATATTATTTTAAGCAACTAAGTTTGTGGTGATTTGTTACAGCAACTCTAGGAAATTAATAAAGAGGGGCATCAAGATGATACTGATGGTGATAAGGATAGAAATGATGATGTGATGGAATTGGTGATGGAAATGATGTTGATTTACCTGTGTAGTGTTTTTAGAATAAGAAATGATTTTTACTAATATTAACTCTTCGTCATGGTTCTGGGAGATAGATATTCATCCCAGTTATACAGATGAATAAACTATAGTTCAGAGATTAAATAATCCAGCCAGCTTCAAATATGACTCAAACACTTCTTGTAACTGAAAAATTAGTTTCCAGCTTTGCATCCTATTTATAATATTTTCTTGCTGTAAACATTATGAAGTACCCAAAATATTACTCTTACTATAATGACATTCCATTATTTCTGTTAAATTTAAAGTCTTTAAATTTATGGTCTTATTATGACTGCCCAATAACCTTGTGAGAATAGAGGTCATGTGGTCGTTTGAAACTGTATGTACCCTAGCAAACATGTTCTAAAGCTAATCCATTCCTGTGGGTGTAAACCTATTGCAATTATGACAGTTTTTTTGGTAAACAAATCAATTTTATTGATACATATTAATAAAGCATACATTTCATCCAAAGTGTACAATCAATGGTATTTTGTATACTCTCATAGTTGTGCATTCATCACTTCAGCCATTATTAGAGCATTTTCATTATTTCAATAATAATAAAAATAAACAGACAAACAAACAAGAAAATTTCTCACCTCTCAATCTCTCTCTGTTTCCCCTGCTGTACATAGCTGCTATTTCTGGCTGTTCTTGCACAATTATTTATGTGTTTATTAAGCAGTTTTATTGAGATACATTCACATACCATATAAGCTATCCAAAATATATGATCAATGGCTTTTAGTGTAATTACAATGTTGTACATTCATCATCTCAAAAATTCTAGAACAATTTCATACTCCAAAAACAAAGACTCCACACCCCGTAGCATTTCTTCCCCAGCCCTACTTAACCACTAATCTAATTTCATTTTTATAAATTGATTTATATTTGCATTTTATGTGAAGGGAGTCATGTAGTACTCTATGTCTGGTCTCCTAGTCTTAGTATAATGTATTTTTTACCTGATATTAATATTTTGTAGTATTAACTTACAGTTGTTCATCTTCAAAGATAAAATGGTCTTATATATACAATTATACCCATGTTCATATTTCACATAATGTATTTATATTTCACACAATATATTTAGTTTATAATAGGGTAATCATACAGTATTCATCCATTTGTGTCTGGCTTGCTTCACTCAACATAATATCCTCCAGGATCATCCATGTTATCATATATTTCACGACTTCATTTCTTCTTATCACCGCGTAATATTCCATCATGTATATACACCACAATTTGTTTATCCATTCATCAGGTGATGGACACCTGGGTTGTTTCCAACTTTTGGTTGTCATGAATAATGCTGCTATGAACATCAGTGTGCAGATGTCTATTCGTGTCACTGCTCTCAGTTCTTCAGGTTTTATACCTAGCAATGGTATTGCTAGGACCCATGGCAAGTCTATATTCAATATCCTTAGGAACTGCCAAAAAGTCCTCCACAGTGGCTGTACCATTCTACATTCCCACCAACAGTGAATAAATGTTCCTATCTCTCCAAACCCTCTCCAACATTGACAGTTTTATGACTTTTTAAAAGCGGCCAGTCTAATAGATGTAAAATGATAACTCATTGTAGTTTTGATTTGCATTTCCCTAATCGCTAGTGACGTTGAACGTTTTTTCATTTGTTCTTCACCATTTGTATTTCTTCTTTGGACAGTAGTCTTTTCAAGTCTTTTGCCCATTTTTAAATAGAATAGCTTGTCTTTTTATTGTTGAGTTGTTTGACTCCTTATATATCATGGATATTAAACCCTTACCAGATATATGATAGCCAAATATTTTCTCCCATTGAGTCAGCTGCCTTTTCACACTTTTGACAAAGACCTTTGAAATGCAAAAGTGTTGAATTTTGAGGAGGTCCCATTTATCTATTTTTTGTTTCTCATGTTTGGGTTGTAGGGTTTAAGAACTTCCGCATCTTAAAGATGTTTTCCTAATTTTCTTCTAGTAGTTTTATGGCTGTTGTTTTTATATTTAGGTCCTTGATCTATTTTGGTTTAATTTTGTCAATGGTATGAGATAGGGGTCTTCTTTCTTTTAGATATGTAAATCCAATTCTTCCAGCACCATTTGTTGAGCAGACTGTTCTGGCCCAGCTGGGTGGGCTTAACAGCCTTGTCAAATATCGCTTGAGTGTAGATGTGAGGGTTGATTTCTGAGTTCTCGATTTGGTTCCATTGGTCAATCTGTCTGTCTTTATGCCCGTACCATTCTGTTTTTACCAATGTAGTTAGGTAATATGCTTTAAAGTCAGGAAGTGAAAGTCCTCCAACTTTATTCTTTTTTAAGACATTTTTTTGCTATTCAGGGCCCCTTACCCTTCCAAATAAATGTGATTATTGGGTTTTTGATTTCTTCAAAAAAGGCTGTTGGGATATTTATGGGGATTGCATTGAATCTGTAAATCAGTTTGGGTAGAATTGACATCTTAATGATATTTAATCTTCCAATCCATGAACATGGAATGTCCTTCCATTTATTTAAGTCCTCTGTGGTTTATTTTAGCAATGTTTTGTAGTTTTCTGAATAGAGGTCCTTTATGTCCTTGGTTAAGTTTATCCCTGTGTATTTGATTGTTTTATTCACTGTTATAAATGGAATTGTTTTTCTGATTTCCTCCTTAGATTGCACATCAATAGTGTATAGAAATGCTATTAATTGGAAGTGTAAGGGGCCCTGATAATAATCTTGTATCCTGCCAGTTTGCTGAAATTGTCTATTAATTCTAGTAGCTTTGTTGTGGATTTTTCAGGATTTTCTAGATATAGGATCATGTCATCAGCAAATAGTGAAAGTTTTATTTCTTCCTTTCCTATCTGGATGCTTTTTATTTCTTTGTCAAGACTAATTGCTCTAGCTAGAACCTCTAGCACAATATTGAATAATAATGGTGACAGTGGGCATCCTTGTCTTTTTCCTAATCTCAGCAGGAAAGCTTTCAGTCTTTTAACATTGAGTACAATGCTAGTTGTAAGTTTTTCATATATGCATTTTACCATATTGAGAAAGCTTCCTTCTATTCCTGTCTTTGGAGTGTTTTTCTCAAGAAAGGGTGCTATATTTTGTCAAATACCTTTTCTGTATCAATAGAGGGGATCACATGATTTTTCTACTTCAATTTATCAATGTGGTTTATTACACTAATTGATTTTCTTGTGTTGAATCACCCTTTCATACCTGGGATAGAACCCACTTTGTCGTGATGTATATTTCTTTTTTTTTTTTTTTTTCCATTTTTTTAACTGTGGGTAAAAATCAAATTTTTCACAATACATTCCAATATTTGTAAAATGATGTATAAATATATATGCATATATGTGTATTTGCTTGCATAAATATTATTTTTATGTATATATATATATTTTAAAAGGTGCTTAGATTACCTAAATATTACACAGAAATTACAGGGATACCCATGTTCCCCACCTCCCACACCTCCCACAGCATCCCACACAAACATCCTTCATCAGTGTAGCTCATCACCCTTAATGGATATACACATCCTGGGGCCTTGCCACCATGCATAGACCACAGTTCACATCGTAGACCACATTCTCTCCCAAACAGTTCTGAATGGTATATGCTGATTTAAAATGGCCTACATCCGTCACCACAACTGCACTCAGGACAACCCTCAAGTCCTGAGAAAGTCCCTGTATTTTCAACTGCATTTCCCCTCCCTGCCCCGAAAATGTCCAGTGGCCACCGGCTCCACCTCACTGTTATAATTTCTTCCATTGCTAGAATCACAATATGTGTACAATAGAATACCATTAAGTCCACTCTAGTCCATAGTTCTTCCCCCAATCCTGAGGGGACGTGGATGGTGATGTCCATTCCACCACCAAGGGATAGAGGGCTTATATCCCATGGATACAGTGGGTGGGATTATCCTGTCTGCAGCTGCAGGCCCTCTCCATTCCCTGGGATGGCCTTTACCCAGCGTCATCTCCTCACCAGGTGACTTGGATGAGTCCACTGAGCTATAGGGTAGGAGTTGCAGCTCCACTGAGATTCCAGGCACAGCTGGCACATAGGTAGGCTAAAGGCTCCAGTCTCTGGAAGTACACCTAAAAACTCCAGCATCACATATAGGTTTGTATAGAAGGGACTGATGGACCATGTGCAGGGAGGACTTATTTGAGTCCAACTCTGTCACTCTCAGGAGCACAGATTCCAAAGTAGAGCCCACTGATAAGGCATCAGTCTCTGGGGCTATACCCCTTATATAGGACCTGGATGTCTCCAGAGCCCTCAGGAGCCCTTCTGTGTGGGGTGATATCCACTTTGGTGTTCTATGAGATCCTACTGAGGTGTGTGTAAGCGTTACCTCTGGGATGACCTCCTGACTCTCTTTGAAGTCTCTTAGCCACATGAACTCATTTCTCTTTACCTTTCCCCCTTTTATTCAAGGTCTTTTTCCAGTTGTGTTGCTAGTTGGCACTTGGTATTAATCCCTCGTTGCCAGGGAGGCTCATCTCTGGGAGTCATGTCCCACAGTGGCGGGGGAGGTAATGCATTCATATACTGAGTTTGGCTTAGAGAGAGGCCACATTTGAGCAACAAGGAGGCTTCAGGTGGCAACCCTTAGGCACCCCATATTAGTAGGCTAAGTTTCAATTACAAGAGCAAAGACTCATAAGGCTAGTCATCACTAACAAAAACTCATCAGTGGGCCATCCTGTTTTGCCTGACACTGTCCCTGAACTCAGGGGACTGTTGCTGCTCCCTTGGAGAATATAACAGAGCTCTCTAGGCTGGGAATTCAGATTCCCTCATTTATTGAGTGATTGTCTACCCACTGTGACCATGCCCCATCCCTTGATCATTTGAACAATTTTATATATCTTTGATGTATATTTCTTTTAAAATGCATTTGGATTTGCTTTGAAAGTATTTTGTTGAGGATTTTTGCATCTATATTCATTAGAGATGTTGCTCTGTAATTTTTTTTCATAGTATCTTTATCTAGTTTTGGTATTAGGGTGATGTTGGCTTCATAGAATGAGTTTGATAGCATTCTTTCCTGTTCAACATTTTGGTAGAGCTTGAGCAAGATTGGTATAAGGTTGTCTTTGAATGATTGCTAGAATTCACATGTGAATTCATCTGGTCCCGGGCTTTTGATGACTTTTTCATTCTCTTCACTTGTGATTGTTTTGTTGAGGTCTTCTATTTCTTCTAGAGTCGGTGTAGATGGATCATTTGTTTTGAGGAATTTGTCCATCTCTTCTACATTTTCTAGTTTTTGGCATACAGTTATTCATAGTATTCCCTTATAATCTCTCTTATTTCTGTGGGGTCAGTTTTAATGCACCCCTCCCCTCATTTCTGATATTATTTATTTGCATCTTCTTTCTCTCTTTCTTTGTCAGTCTAGCTAAGGGTTTGTTGATTTTGTTAATCTTCTCAAAGAACCAACTTTTGGTTTTGTTGTTTATCTCTATTGTTTTTTTTTTGTTCTTGATTTCATTTATTTCTGCTCTGATCTTTACTATTTCTTTCCTTCAGATTGGTTTGGAATTAGTTTGCTATTTCTTTTTCTAGTTCTTCCAGGTGTGCAGTTAGGTCTTCGACTATAGCTTTCTTTTTTAAGTTTTTTTAAAAAAAATTAAATATATTTTTTATTTATTTTAAAATATACGTAGATTACATAAATTGTTACATAAAAAAATAAAAGGGATTCCCATATGCCGCACTCCCCAGAGCTCCCACTTTTCCCCACATTAACAATTGTTTCATTAGTGTGATACATTCATTGCAATTGATGAACACATTTTGGAGAACTGCCACTAAGCATTACAGTTTACATTGCAGTTTACACTCTCTCCCACTCAATTCTGTAAGCTATGGCAGGATATATAATTGCCTGTATCTGTCACTGCAATGTCATCCAGGTCAATTCCAAGTCCTGAAAGTGCCCCCATATTACACTTCTTTTTCCCTCTCCCTGACTTCAGCACCTCCACTGGCCACTGTCTCCACATCAATGATATAATTCCTTCCATTGCTAGAATCACAATAAGTCTATAGTAGAACACCAGTAAGTCTACTCTAGTCTATATTTTATTTACCCATCCTGAGGATTCTGGGATATTGATATCCATTCCACCTCTAATTGAGAGGGGACTTTGATCCCATATGGCTGATGGATGGGACTCTCTTGCTTGCAGTTGCAGACTCTCTCTGTTCCTTGGTGTGGTGGTTGTTCATCCTTCCCTCCCCATCACCTGTCCTGGGTGAGTAATGAACTGGAGAGTAGGTGCTGCAACTCCTCTGAGGCTCAGCACCCAGCCAGCACATGGACAGCCCAGAGATTCAAGTCTTCTGGACATACACCTACCAACTCCAGCACCAACTATAGGTTCAAACAAAAGGGACAGAAGAAGAATGTGTAGAGAAGTCACATCTGAGTCCAACTCTGTCACACTTGGGAACACAATCTTCAAAGTAGGGCCCACTGACAAGGCACAAAACTCTGGAGGTATCTGCCATGACTGCAGGACCTGGTTGTCTCCGGAGCCCTCAGGAGCCCCAATGTTTGGGGTAGTGTCCACTTTGGCCATCTGTGAGATCCTGCTGAAACGTGCATATGTGATACCGCTCTGATGACCTCCCAACTCACTTTGAAATCTCTTAGCCATATAAACTCATTTGTCTTTACATTTTCCCCCTTTAATTCAAGGTCTTTTCCCAGTTGTATCACTAACTGGTGTTTGGTAGTAATCCCTTGGTGCCAGAGAGGCTCATCCCCAGGAGTCATGTCCCTCACTGGGGGAAAGGTAACGCATCCACATACTGAGTTTGGCTTAGAGTGAGGCCACATTTAAGCAACAAAGAGGCTCTCAGGATCTTTCTTCTTTTTTAATGTAAGCCTTGAGGGCTATAAATTCCCCCCTCATCACTGCCTTTGTGGTGTCCCATGGGTTTTGATATGTTGTGTTCTCATTTTCATTCATTTCAAGATATTTGCTGGATTCTCTTGCAGTTTCTTCTTTAACCCAGTGATTAAGTGTATTATTTAATCTCCATATATTTATGAATTTTCCCTTTTTCTGTCCATTATTGATTTCCAGCTTCATTTCGTTATGATCAGAGAAATTGTTTTGTATAATTTCAATCATTTTAAATTTATTGAGACTTGTCTTGTGACCCAACATATGGTCTATCTTGGAGAAGCATCCATGAGCACTTGAAAAGAATGTATTGTGTGCAATGCTCTATAGATAGCTGTCAAGTCTAGTTCATTTATCATATTATTCAAGCTCTCTCTTTCTTTATTTATCCTTTGTCCAGATGTTCTATCCAATACTGATAGTGGTGTATTGAAGTCTCCAACTATTATTGTAGTGGCATCTCTTTCTCCCTTCCGCTTTGCACAGCTTCATTTATCTTGGGGCACTCAGGATAGGTGCATAAATACTTATATAGTTATTTCTTCTTGCTGAATTACTCCTTTCATTAATATATAATGATTTTATTCACACCTTATAACAGTTTTGCATTTAAAATCTATTTTGTCCAATATTAGTGTTGCTACTCCATATCTTTTTTGGTTACTATTTGCATGGAATATCTTTTTCCAACCTTTCACTTTTAACCTGGTTGTGTCCTTACATCTGAGGTGAGTCTCTTGTAGACAACATAAATGGCTCATAATTTTTTTATCCATTCTATCAGTCTCTGTCTTTTGATTGGGGGTTCCAGCCATTAGCATTCAATGTTATTACTGCAAAGGCATTACTTACTTCATCCATTTTCACCTTTGGCTTTTTGTTGTCATATAGTACTATTGTCTATCTTTTTACCCTTTAATTTAAACTTTCTATTAATATTCATATCTACACTCTTCTCCATGTCTCTTGCCTGTAATTTTTCCTCTCATGCTGCAGCACTCCCTTTATAATCTCTTATAATTCTGGTCTTTTGGTAACACATTCTATCAGTTTTTGCTTGTCTGTGAACACTTTGAGCTCACTCTCATTTTTTAAAAAAGACTTTATTATTTATTTATTTATCTATCTATTTATTTATTTATTTATTTATTTATTTATTTATCTATCTATTTATCCCCCTTTGCTGCTTGTGCTCGCTGTGTCCATTTGCTGTGTGTTTTTCTGTGTCGGCTTGTCTCCCTTTGTTGCATCATCTTGCTGCATCAACTCACCTCCCCGCACAGGCCGTCAGCTCACCATGCTGCATGGGCTGTCAGCTCACTGCGCCGTGCGGGCTGGCTTGCCTTCACCAGGAGGACCTGGTAATCGAAACTGTGGCTTCCCATATGATAAATGGGAGCCCAACCACTTAAGCCACATCTGCTTCCCTCACCCTCATTTTTGAAGGACATCTATACCAGATACAGAATTCTTAGCTGACAGTTTTTCTCTTTCAGTAACTTAAATACATCATACCACTTTCTTTGTTCCTCCATGGTTTATGATGAGAGTCTGCATTTAATCTTATTGAGGTTCCCTTGTATGTGGTGCTTTGCTTTTATCTTGCTACTTCGGAATCTTCTCTTCATCTCTGATATTTGTTATCCTGAATAGTAGGCTGATTGGGGTAGGTCTATTCAGATTTATTCTGTTTGTGGTGTGTATTAGTCAGCCAAAGGGGTGCTGTTGCAAAGTACCAGAAATCTGCTGGCTTTTATAAAGGGTATTTATTTGGGGTAGAAGCTTACAGTGACAAGTCCCTGAAGAGTCCAACTCAAGGTGCCATAAGAGGTACTTTCTCACCCAAAGTCTGTTGCCACATGTGGATTCAAGATGGCAGGCAATGCCTGTGAGGGTTCAGCCTTCCTCCTGCCTCTTAAGGCTCTGTGGTCCCAGCTTCTTCTGAGCTCAGCTGTAGCCTGGAATAAGGCTAGTCTTTCTCCCTGGGGCTTGTTTCTTCCCGGGCTCAGATGCTCTGTTCTCTCCACAGGGTCAGCTATAGACTATCAGGCTCATCTCTCTTCCTGGGCTGCAGGATCCTGTCTAATGAGCTGTCTCTCTTCCTCTGTGTTCTCCTTCTCTGTGTATTTACTTCTGTGTGAGTGTTCACCCACCAAGGGGGTGGGGACTCAATGTCCTACTGACATGGCTGAATCAAAGCCCCTATCTTAATTTAATCAAGTAAAAGTGAAACCTCTGAATCTAATACAATCTAATATCCCCAGAGGAACAGACCAGTTTACAAACATAATCCAATATCTATTTTTGGAATTCATAAATAATATCAAACTGCCACAGAATATGTTGTCGTTTTTGGAGAGTGTTATTTATGTCTTTCATAAGGGTTGGGAAGTTTTTGGTCATTATTTCTTCAAACATTCTTTCTGCCACTTTTCCATTTTCTTCTCCTTCTGGGACACTGATAATGAATATGTTTTTGCATTTCGTGTAGTCATAAAATTCCCTGAGACCCTGTTCTATTTTTTTCCATTCTCTTCTCTTTCAATTCTCCTGTCTTCCCCAGTTCAGTTGTTCTGTCTTCAAAATCACTAATTCTGTCTTTGAGCAATTCAAATCTGCTCTTATGTGCCTCTAATGTATTTTTAATCTCATCCATCATGTCTTTCATTCCCTAAAGGTTTGTTACTTTTCTTTGCAGACATTCAACATGTTCTTTATGCTCACTCAGTTCTTCATAATATCTTTTATCTCTTTAGGCATATTTTATCTCAGTTCTTTAAATTGAGTTAGGAGAGTTGTGTGATTATCATTGATTAATTGGCCTTAAATCTTGTATGTCTTCAGGATATTTGATTTTTCCTTTGGCTGGGCTGTCTCTTCCTGTTCCTTAGTATGGCTTGTAAGTTTTGCTGGTATCTAGGCATCTTTATATGTTGGTGAATTTACTCTGATGGCCAAATTCTCTCTCTTGCCTATTGTTATTATTTTTTCACAGCTCTTCTTTGATATTTGGTTCAAGTTATTCTAAGTATTTAAAATTGCCAGCTTAGGTTATCAAAATCATGCCATGGACTCACTAATGGGGTGCAGATTTTCTCCCAGAAGTTACAAAACAGAGAAACTGAAGTACATTTTTTTGTCCATGCAATTTCCAGACTGACCAGCATATGGCATTTGTTGGCTCACCTTTCCACAGAGGTGTATCTCTCTAACTCTGTTTTCCTTTGTTTTTGGTTTGTCTAGAGCCAAGATTCAAAGTGGGCTCCACTGGCTGAATTCACTGAAGGAAAGTCCCCTGACTTTCCCTCTCAGCAGCAATGAGCCAGGGGTTTTACCCCAACTTAATATCTTTGGGGTGGGAAAGGGGAGCTCTTCTTAGCTTCTGCAAGGGTTTGGTATCTCACATTTGTTGTTTCAGTTTCTTTGTCTCTATCCCTCACCCTCCTGGGAGTTGGGAAGCACTGTCCTGAAAGAGCAGCTTTTTGCTCTTTCTCTACTATTTTTGTGAGAGAGCTGAGCCTTGCCTGCCTAATCTGATGCCATCTTCCCATAATCCCTTAAGTATGACCTTTTGAGGAGGTTACTTCAGTTAAGGCATGGCCTAGGGTGGGTATTAATCCTATTGCTGGAGTCCTTTATGAATAGGATGAATACTGAGAGAAAACCATGGAAGCAAGAAGCTGAAAGCAAGGAAATCTGACAGAAAAGGGAGAGACTAGCAGATGGCTCCATGTGCCTTGCCATGTGACAGAGGAATCCAGGATGGCCAGCAGCCTGTTTTGGGAAAGAAAGCATTACTTGAAGATGCATTGATTTGGACATTTTTCTCAGTCTGAAAACTATAAGCTTGTAAGCTAATATATTCCCACTGTTTAAAGTCAACACATTTCATGGTGTCTGCTTTGAGCAGCTTAGGAAACTAAAACAGGTTTATATTAACATTATTTCAGTGGTATAGATGATGAAACTAAAGGAAAGAGAAATGAATAAGACAACTAGTTAATGTTACCAAACATAAGAGCTTACAAGTAAAATTTAGTATTCTATGTATTAGTAGAAGTGATAGCAACAATAAACCAGCTTCACATGCTTTTTTACTGTAAGAATTCTGTCATTTTTATTTGTAGCTCAATGGTACAATTTCTTCAGAGTTCTACTTAAGATTCTTGTCCACACAAATTTATCATACTGTAATAATTTAGTTGGTGTAACTGAGGAGATTGTTTAACAGCAATTTCCTTACTAATCACTTTCTAATGACAAATTACTTTAATACAGAAGAGTATAATAACTCACCCTCTAACTTAAGCAATACTAAATTACTATTTGAATATTGCTTTTGAGTTTGTAGTATTAATTTTCAGTTTACAATTCTTAATAATTTTTTTCATGTTTTGACTTATTGGGAGCATTGTATTACAAAAATGTTTCCAAATGTTTTTATTGTTTATTATTAAATGAATATAGGCCTTTAGCATGTTCATTTATTTTCCTGTGCCTTTCTTTGTTGCTCAGTATTTTTTTTTTTTTTTTATTATGGGTAAAAATCAAAATTCTCACAATACATACAAACATTTGCAAAATGATATATAAATATATATGCATATATGTGTATTTGCTTACAAAAATGTTATTTATATATATATATATACATATATTTTAAGAGGTGCTTAGATTACCTAAAATATTACATGGAACCCACTGGGATTCCCATGTTGCCCACCTCCCACACCTCCCACCACATCCCACACAAACATCTCCCACAGTGTGGCCCACCAACCTCAATGAACTTACACATCCTGGAGCCTTGCCACCAACCATAGCTCAGTATTTTAAGTACTCATTGCAAAAGGGATTGGAGAATCAACAATTATAGGTTTTTAGAGTCATAAATCCTAGTGACACTTCTTGATTGAGAAGAGAAACAGAAATTATAGTAAATGCTGTGGTAGATTGGCCAAAACCCCAAAACTTAGAATTCAGGCCCTCATGTCTCCAGCTATAAATTATGGCTGCCGACAGTTCACAGTTCAGCTTCTCTGTAGGAATTGCCCTTGGCCCTTGCAGCTGCCTTGCCCAAGTCTGTGCTCATGTCTGGAGCAATATACATAACCATGATTTGAGAGTACAAAGCCCAGGTCTAATGTGTCAATTTGGGACATCTCTGAAGGGCCATCCCAGCCTCAGAGCTCCCCATGGAAGTTTCTGAGGGCCTTGTAGTCACTGCATCCCAATTTGACTTCTCTGTCTGTTCCAAAGATCACATCCCCATGAACCTGCACATAAAAATTCCTTTCCCAGATTGATGGAGGGCACTGGAGCTTAGCTTGTCCACCCTTTACTCATGGCAGGGAAATCTAGGATAGTCTATAAACTCCATGGTCCCTAGTTGTCCCAGAGTCCCCAGGTAGAGGGCAATTGGCTTTTTCCAGAAAACTCCATGAAGTGTTGGCACCTGAATTCCAGACTTTCAAGCAAACTTTCCATTTATTTCCCCACTCTTAGGCAACTTCCCTATATTTTCCTTCTTGTAAGTAAGGTACTCAAGGGGTGCCAGGAAGGGGGCTGTTTCTTTCATCAAAACAGAATCTACAACAGGCATCCTGGTCATGATATGAGGTAATGGGAAAATTGGGGAACCATGATCGCTATCTACTGACCCTGGGTTATGTGAGCTAACCTTTCCCTCACAAGGTCTATTCCCTTACCCATGGCATGTGGTCCATTTCACTGGCATGACTCCTACCCTACTGTGTTACTTTGAGAATAAAATGGTAACGTGCATGGAAAAAATGCATGCAAAGTTCTTAGCACAGAGCAAAGATGCAATAAATAATTGCTATTATCATTTGTATTGAATGTTACCCTTTTCTTTACAAGTGTGCCAGTTAAATGGTTCAAGTGCTTTTTAAAATATATTAAACACTTACTAGGAGTTGTGCAGTCTTGTAAGCTAGAGCAGTGAACAAAACAAACAAAATTCCTTGTTCTCATGGAGCTTCAGTTGGGGTGAAAGAGACAATAAATAAATATTTTGAATAAAAGATATAAAATAATGAGATAAGTTCACATGAGACAAATAAAGCATGGAGATGGAACACAGTGCTTGGGCTTGTGAGTGAGTGAGGGATAAAGAAAAAGGGTTGTATTTTTAAGTAAAGTTGTCACGGAAAAACTCACTGCCACAGTCATAAAAGCACACAATTCTACAGACTACGAGGGAGTAAGCACTGAGGATATGGGTAAGGGGAGAAGTGTTCCAGTTAGAAGGAAGAAAATGCTTCAGTGTCCTGAGGCTGGAGCTTGCTTGGTGTGTTCTAGTAAAAGCAAGATCAGTGTGGGAGTGTGAAATGACTAACACCGAGAATGAAAGGAATTGAGGTAAAAGAGTGAATGGTAGCAGTGGCGATGCATCCTTCAGATCTTCTTTCAAGAGGACCCCTGCTGCAGGAGTGTGGCTAGTTGACGGCCTCTAGCTCCTGCACCTTTGATGCCCACTGCAGTGTTAGACCTGCCATGCTTTCCCCTGGCTGCTTTGAGTTGCTGACTAAAAACAGTGGGGCCCTGAAAGCCAAACCATTTCTGTCCATTGTGACACACCTAAAGGGCAGTCTAGATGTGGGGCACCCCATTAGGCTGACTAAGTCTTTCTCAGAGCTCATTGTAGTCAACACTCCTCTTCCCAGCCCTCCTTCATGCTCTTTCTCATCTCACACAGGTCAGGCCTGCATGTGTTCTGAAGGCTTGCCCTGTCTATTCTTGCTTAGCTTTGATAGGTACTTCCTTCTTGGTTCTGCTTCTCAGAGGTCCTGAACTGAAGCACAGACCAAATCATATGGATCTTGGTTTCTTAATAGTACACTGAAAGTCTGACTTTGACTCTGACAGTGAAAGGAATGTATTTAGGGATATTGAAGAGAGGAAGTGGTTTAGTTTGCTAAAGGCTATCAAAGCAATATATCAGAAATGGGTTGGCTTTTACAATAGGAGTTCATTAACTTATAGACTTACAATTTGGAGGCAGTGAAAGTGTCCAAATCAAGGCATCTTCCAAAAATGCTTTCTCCCCAAGCTGCAGCTGTGGGCAATCAGGTACATAGTGTTCTCCTGGCTTTCAGCTTCTAGCTAAAGTGGCTTCCTCTCAGCTTCTGTGTCCTGTCGATTTCAGCTTCTGGTTCTCAGAGCCCGCTCTCAGTCTCTGGGAGTTTCTCTATGTTTCAGCAGCATCTTTATGTATCTGTGGCTTTTTATTCCTCCATTTATAGAGGACTGTGGTAAGAGGATTTAGATCCACCCTGGGTCACACAATCTAACCAAAGGCCCTTAACTGAAGCAATTTAATCAAAAGGTCCCACCTACATAGGTTTACATATGTAGGAATGGATTAACTCTAAAGCTATGATTTTCTGTGGTCCACAAATGACTCAACTCAAACCACTGCAGGAAGTATGTCATCTGACTATTCTTTTAAAAGATTCTTTTACCTTGTAGAGAACATTAATGGCGATGGGAATAAAGGCAGAAGTTAAAAGACAAATGTGGCAGTTTGAGATTATTTATGAATCCCCAAAAGAGATATTATGTTTGTAAACTAATCTGTTCCTCTGGGTATGATACCCTTTGATTGTATTAGATTCAGCTGAGATGCCTTTGATTAAATTATGTTAAGATTTGGGCTTTGATTCAAACACGTCAGTAGGGCATGGCTTTGGTTGAGTCCCTACCCCCTTGATGGGCACATATAAATGGACACTCTCTCAAGAATACACAGGGGAAGATACAGGAAGGGAGAAAGAGCTCCATAGACACGGCAGAGGAGAGAATTTTGATCCTGCAGCCCCAGAAAAAGAGATGAGCCATTCACCTGATAGTTAGCAGCTGAGCAGCAGAGAAAGCCTGAAAAGAAACAAGCCCTATGCCAGACTGATATAGGAAGCCCTGAGAGACGAGCCCTATGCCAACCTACAGCTGAGATCGGGAGAAGCTGGGCCCATGTAGCCTTAAGAGGAAGAAGGAAGGAGAGACCAGGGAGAGATCGCCCACCACATTGCTTCAACATGTCGCAACAGACTTTGGTGAGAAAGCAGCCTTGAGTTGGACTCTTTAGGGCCTTGTAACTGTAAGCTTTTACCCCAAATAAATACTCTTTATAAAAGCCAACAGATTTCTGGTAGTTTGCATCAGTACCCCTTTGGCCGACTAATAAAAGTTAGGTGGTTATTGAATAATATACTTAATATATGATGTTAACTTGGATCAGATGGCCAAATAATCTTTGGAATCGGTTAAAAAGAAAATGGAATTAAGACTTTTGGTAGACCAAGAGGATAGTATAAAGCAGTCAGGGTTTCATTCCCCCATAGTAACTTCAAACAACTGGCAAAAACTGGTACAGCTTTCTTCCTCAAAACTCCAGAAAGCAGTTAAAAGGTCACAATAACTGGACAAGTACCAAATCAAGAAAAATTAACATAAAAATATAATAGACAAGTTGTGGTGCCTTAATGGTCATTTCCCGACCCTCCCTGGGTATACTGTGGAGCTGGCATGCATTCCATTGTGGGTCCCTGGCCTTGTTTTGGAGGGGGCAGAATAACGCCTATGTTCTAGGGTGCCTGTATGTCTATTGTGTGGCAGTATGTTAGACTGAACCAGGTCACTTGTCTCTTGCTCACTTCCCCAGAACATGCCCTGCAGGTAGAAGTAGTTTGTAGATAGCTAAAGCAGTGTAAGAAAGAATTAAATCAAATCAGACTGGTGCAAAGGATTACTTGTTTAAGACATACATTAGAGCACCCAGGAATTGGGGATGTCTATTTTTTGGGGGATGTCTAAGAGCTAGAGAGTGAAAGAACAAGTACAAGACCAGGACAAGATGCAAGTTCAATAAAGGAGAGAACATTGCACTTCTGCTTTGGGCTGAAATTCTTGATAGAAGGACTGAAGAAGAGCACCAGTCAGTGCAGAGATTACTTGCAGAGATTGTGAAAGCTATTTTTTTTGCATTGAGTGGTTTGTTTTTGTTAGTTGCTGGTATCATATAGCTTCTTTGATGAATTTTACCAAACATTCCAAGAGGAATTAATTCCAATCCTGCTCAAACTCTGCCAAAAATTGAAGAGGAGGAACATGTCTAAAGTCATTCTTTGAGTGCAAAATCACCCTAATACCAGAACCAGATAATGATCTTGCCACAAGGAAAAAAAATTAGAGACAAAAATCCCATATGAATATAGATGCAAAAATCCTCAACAAAATACTAGCAAACTGAATCCAACATCACACTAAAAGAATTATACACCATGATCAAATGGGATTTATCCCAGGAATGCAAGAATGGTTCAACATAAGAAAATCAATTAACGTAATGCACAACATTAATAGACAAAGGCAAATAAACACATCATCATCTCAATTGATGCAGAGAAGGCATTTGACAAAATCCAGAACCCTTTATTAATATTAAATTTAACTAGGGATATAAAGGACTAGTACATAGAAAACTACAAGACATTGCCAGAAAAAATCAAAGAAGATCTTTCTAATTGGAAGGATTTCTGTGGTCCTGGACCAGAAGACAAAATATTGTTAAGAAGGCAATTCTACCAAAGTGATTCACAAATGCAATGTAATCCCAGTCAAAAGTCCAACAGCCTTCTTTGCAGAAATGGAAAAACCCATCATCAAATTTATATGGGATGTTATGGGGCACTGAATAGACAAATCGATCTTGAAAAAAAAAAGAATAAATTTGGAGGACCCACACTTGCCAATGTTAAAACTTATTGCATAGATATGGTAATAAAAACACTATAGTTCTGGCACAAAGATGTATATATGAACCAATGGAATCAAACTGAGAGTTCAGAAATAAAACCTCATAGTTATAGCCAACTGATGTTTGACAAGGGTGTCAAGTCCACTCAGTGGGGAAAGAACAGTCTCTTCAACAAATAATTATGGGAAAATTGGATATCCATATGCAAAAGAATGAAGGTGGATCCCTATCTCACACAATATACAAAAATTATCTCAAAATGGAGCAAATATCTATTATTTTATTTTTAAACTAACATCTAATTTACAATAATATGCACAAGTATTGAGTGTTCAGTTCTTTTAGTTTGGACAAATGCATAAACATGTCCTACCCACACTACTATCAAGAGGTATAAAATTCACATCTCTCCAGAGATGCCCTCTGTAGCCGTTGGCCAATTTAATGTAATTATGAATTCCAAAAATATAATTGGATCATGCTTGTAAACTGATCTGTTAATCTGGGCATGATTGAGTTATGATTAGGGCATTGACTGGGCCATGTCAGTAGGGTGTTGAGCCCCAACCCTTGGTGGGTGGGGGAATCGAATATAAAAGGCAAGGCAAAGGACAGAGGAAGCCATTTTTGAGAAGCAGTTTTGATATTGGAGAAAAGGCCCCATAAGAGAAGTGGGCCATTCACCTGATAGTCTACAGCTGACCTTGTGGAGGAACCAAAAGAGCTAAGCCTGGAGAGAAACACAGCCCCGGGAAGAGAGGAACACAAGCAGCCTGAACCCTGGCAAACGCTGGCAGCTGTCTTGCTCTAACACGTGGCAATGGACTGTGTACCCCTTTGGCTGACTAATACAGAATTCGGGAAGAGAGGAACCCAAGAAGCCTGAACCCTGGCAAACGTTGACAGCTGTCTTGCTCCAACACGTGGCAATGAACTTTGGTGAGAAGAAACTTACACTTTATGGCCTGGTATCTGTGGACTTCTACCCCAAATAAATACCCTTTATAAAGACCAACCCATTTTTGGTATTTCACATTAGCACCCCTTTGGCTGACTAATACACCCTCTTTCCTTTTTATAGTCAATCCTCCCATATGAATCAAGATGTTTCTTATTTCAATTACTGTAGATCTTCTCTCTTTTTGAATTTCATCTGAATAGAAAAACATAGTTTGTTTATTTTTTGTCTGTTTTTTTTTTTTTTTTTTTTTTCAGTTCAGCATAATCTTTTTGAGATTCACCAAGTTTTTAATTTTTATTGCTAAGGAGCATTTTATTGTATTAATGTGGGACAAATGGTTTA
Source organism: Tolypeutes matacus (assembly GCA_026826555.1). NCBI lineage: Eukaryota > Metazoa > Chordata > Mammalia > Cingulata > Chlamyphoridae > Tolypeutes > Tolypeutes matacus. Next base: position 10,371,708 of record JAKSZT010053813.1, read on the forward strand.
TACAGTCTCCTGTTGATGGGCATTTGAATTATGCCTAGTTTGGGGCTACTAACAATAATACAGCTATTGAATACTATAAAAAGTTTTTGTGTAAACATGTTTCATTTCATTTGGGTAAATACCTGAGAGTGCAATTGCTAGTTTATAGGGTAGATATTTGTTCATATTCATAACAACTTTCTCATGTTATACTCCTTCCAGCAGTGCATGAGAGTTCCAGTTGGTCCCTAACCTTACCAACAATATTTTTCATTTTAGGCATTACAGAGGATTTAAAATATTTATTTGCATTCTCCTAATAATGACATGAAGCTCACTTTCATGTGATTAAGTGGGCAGTGCTATTTCATTTTAAGTGAGATTTTTGTTTGAGGATTTTGCCTACCTAGTACTTTTTTGTCTTTTTATTGTTGACTTGTAGAAGTGTTATATGTTCACTGGATCTGAGTCCCTCCTCACATATATTTATGTCCTAATAAAATCACTTGGCTAGAGTTCTTCTTTTTCTGTTTTTCTGAATAGTCTGTGAAAGGTAGGCTTATATCATTTTTAAATATTAGAGAAGAAAACACTTGTGAAGATCTTTCATTCTAAGAAATTCATTGAGAGATTATTAAATTACATATTCAATTCCTTTAAAAGATATTGTACTATTTCTACTTATTCTTGTGTTGTTTCTTAAGTTGCAGTTTTCTAGACTTTCCTCCACTGTGTCTAGATTTTCCAATTTATTTGTGTAGTTGTTTATAATGTCTATTTATCATATTTTATAACATTAGGTGTACAGTGAAGTTTAATTGTTTATCTATAACCTCCCACTTAAATAGTAAGAAATGGGTTTATACCGCCATCATTAATCTACTTAATTTTTAACCTATGTATGGAAAACAACTTTATTGACTAGGGTATAGTGCTTATGAACAATTCCTTTGGTCTTTAGTCTTGCAGACCCTACTCATTCTCATTTGCAGTTACTTAGGTCAACATCTTTCCCCCCTCCACCCCATTCAGTAAGGTTGATTTACACATCAGAATCCAGTTATATTATTTTCTCACATTTGACATTCCATCTTGTGATGCCACAAAATCCAAAATGATTTTTTAAAATTTGCATACATTAAGATTCACTCTTTTGCTGTAAAGTTCTATGGGTTTTGACAAATGCATTCCCATTTAAGTATTCTTACCATTTTATGGCTTTAACAACTCCTGCTTCAAGTAAAAAGATATTGGTTATGACTCTTTGGATTTGCCTCTCTCCAGATATCAAAGTGGAATTTGCTCTGCGACTTTCAGTCCTCCGATTGGTCAAAGAAGGTCATTGATTGTCATTTTGACTAGCTTTTGCTTTTAATTGTTGTAATGATGGGAATGATGTCTTCCTTGCTCTTTATTTGGCAGAGTTGAAACTGAATCTCCCCCAGGATTTTCTTTCAATGCCTTTCCATCTTAATGCCACAGTGCTCAGATTTATATTCCTTTGAAATGTGTTGCACCTTGCTTTGTGATCAAGTATATGATTAATTTTGGTAAATGTGTTCTCTATTTGTTGGGTGCAATATTCTACGAAGCTCATAGGCCAATTGTTTGTGTATTATAATTGTGTTTACCAGATCTTCTATATCCTTTTTGATTTCTGCTTTTCTTTTCCAATCAACTAGTTTGAAAGGTGTATTAAAATATCCCATGCTCACTGTGGATTTTATTTCTCCCTTGGTCCTATCAATTTTTATTGTAGGTATTTTAAGTTATACTTTGGTGTATACACAGTTTTAGAAATTTATATCTTTTTAGTTGATTTTACTCCCATCATTTTCAGAATTTTTTATTTCTATTAATGCTTCTTGCCTTAAAATCCACTCGATCTGATATTAGTATAACTATACTGGGGTTTTTGTTTTGTTTTGTTTTTTTGTTGTTGTTTGAGTTCATATAGTATAACTTTTTCCACCTTTTGTACTTCTCTGTTCTTATTTTTAAGGTGTCTCTTGTAAGTATCATATAGTTTTATTTTTGTTCAGGTTAATAATCTTTAGCACCTAATTTGAGAAATTAGTCTATTATATTTACTAAACTTACTCAAGTAAGGATCAGTGCCAGTTCTAACATTTAAAAAAAATTCTGATGGAATAACATAAAAGGAAGACAGACTAAAAAGTTCATAGATTTTTGTGACTAGTATAAGCACCACTAATAACAGTTAAAATAGGCAAAGGAAAAGAAAGAAATTCTCAATTTTATCAGTGATTTGGAATGGACAATATGAAAAGAAAATAATCAGGGTTTTTTTCTTTGTCCCTGTATACCATTGGATAAAATTTTCTTTTGTGGTTAACTTTGTTTGCTTCTCTTTCATAGTGAAAGCCTGATGTTAGCTGTCACAATCAATTCCCTTTTCTTTAAATTTGGTGTTGATAAATCCTTATTGCAAATGGCAAGTGAGGTCAAAAGGCATCCCAGAAGACACATCTTCAGTCTTCCACTAGATGCTCTTTGACATTCAGGGACCTGGTAAGAGTGGTCAGGAGGGAGTCAGTGAGGAAAGGGTAATCACTCACTGAAAGTTGTTTGGCTGTTTAGTTTAAGATATTGGTGATTTATCAGACCTTTGTCAGTTATAAATTTCCAGCAGTTTAAAAAAATAATGAGGCTACCTTAAGAGTCTTCGTACTTCTAGCCTAGAGGGAAGTTTTTGTTCTACTACAAATTTCTGTTTTTAAGACTTTTCCAGTTCAAGATTTTTATAAGAAACGAAGTAAAAAATACAAGATTCATGCAGATCAAATATTTCAGTTGCATGCAACTAAGAGCAATGATAAATATGTTGCAGGACAGAACCAAAATCCACAATATCTCAACAAGCTGAATTTAAAAAATAACAACTGAGGTATGTCTTTCCCTTTATATTTTCAAAGTTCAAGTTAATGATAATATCTACCATTTATTGAGAGTAAAATATTTACAAGTTATTGTGCCAATCACACTCATAAAATAGCTTTTCTAATCATAATAATTCATTCAACAATTATTTGTTGAACACTTACCATGGACCAAGTATTCTATAAGGTGCTAGAAATACATCAGTGAGCAAAACAGATGAATATCTTGACCCTTGAACTGGTCTATTGGTGGGTATAGATACTATTGATCTTGATCCATATTGTGGATGGAGAGACAAGATAAGAGATATCCTATAAATCAAAGTTCTCAGAGCAAGTGAAGCGCCAATGCATGGATTCAATGTCTTTTCCTCAGTATCATTCAAGTTAAAATGGCAAAACAAAATGATTGCATAAAGAAAAGGGATAACGTGAAACCCATTGGTGAAGCAGAGATATCAAATATAATTGACAGCAAACCCAACTGTGTCAATGGTTTCCAAAGACCTACAAAGACAGTAAGTGTAGAATAGTGGTTAAAATCATGAGCTTTGAGGTTGGACAAACTTGGGTTCAAATCTTGGTGTCCCTAGTTACTGACTTGACCTTGGACAAATGCTTTCCTCTCTGCCCTCAGTTTCTTCAACTGTAAAATAAATATATACCTTTCATCTCATCAGGGTGAGGATCACTGTAATATGCTTAGCATAGTTTCAAGCCCATTATGAGTTCTCAGTAAATAGTAACTCTTAATCCTATACCATGCTGATAGATGTATATTACTGAGAAAAGGTAAATTTTAAAGTGCATTTGCTGTCTACTGCTTAGGATGCACCAGAAAGTTTTAAATTAGATCTGAAACCCACAGTTGAAAAGGTCTTAAGAAAAATTTGGGACACTAAGGTACAGACTGTGATATTCAAGGAATTAAAATCCAATTAAAATGTGATTAATTATGCATTAAAAATAGAATGTATTTCAGGCATTGTGCCCAAGAATATAACTTGGGAAATGTTGCTGAAGAACCAAAGGATGGTCAGTCTTGAAGTCCCCTGTGAATCAACATAATCAATGTCTTCAAACAACTGTGGGTTAGTCATGTAGAAGATTTCCTTCATACAGTCTGTATTAGTCAGCCTAAGGGATGCTGATGCAAAGTACCAGAAATCTGTTGGCTTTTATAAAGGGTATTTATTTGGGATAAAAGCTTACAGTTACAAGGTCCTAAAGAGTCCAACTCAAGGTTGCTCTCTCACCAAAATAACTTGCCAAGTATTGAAGCAAGATGGCCGGTGATCTCTGCCTGGTCTCTCCTTCTTTCTTCTTTTTAATGCTACATGGGCCCTGCTTCTTCCGATCTAAGCTATAGGCTGGCATAAGGCTCATCGCTTAGGGTTTCCTGTATCAGTCTGGCATAGGGCTCGTTTCTTTCCAGGCTTTCTCTACTGCTTAGCTGCTCAGCTGCAAACTATCGGGCGAATGGTTCAGCTTTCTCCAGGCTTTAGATGTTTGTGCATTCTCTCCTCTGGATCTATGGGGCTTGCTCTTTTCCAGTATCTTCTTCTGTGTGTCTCCTTGAGTGACCACCAAGGGAAGGGAACTCAACCAGAATCATGCCCTAATCTTGACATAATTTTAATCAAAGACATCTCAGCTGAATCTAATATAGTCAAAGGGTATCAAACCCAGAGGACTAGACTGGTTTACAAACATAATTTCTCTTTGGGGGATTCATAAATAATTTCAAACTGCCACATAGTCCTAAGAGCAAGAAGTAGAGCTAATGCATTTAATCTACAGGAAACTTACTTATGTTCAATACAAGGTTGAACTTTGTATCACTTTAATTGTCTAAGTATGTAAGGTGGGATCACAGGAGCACATCTCTTTGATTTCTTGGAGAAGCAGTGGAATTCAAGTATCAGATATATGGGAGGTCTGAACAGCTCATAGGGTATCTTGCAGGTCTAAGATGCTATGACCAAATCTGGAACTACATGTATGTTCAGATTCTCATGGATTAGGGCTTCAACTTTGTTTATATGTTTAGCTAAGAAAGATCCTTTTTAGACTTGTCTCCTAGTATAAAGCAGAGCCTTAAAAGAAAAAGAGAGAGTCAGTTAAGT
>JAKSZT010053813.1:10377112-10433749 GCA_026826555.1 Tolypeutes matacus
CAGTTAAGTTACAATGGAGATTGGGAATTGATTAGAAGGACAATGTGGCTGCCAGAGCTGATGGGAGGGCTAGAAGGGGAGTGCTGATGGAAGGTGAGAGATAATAGAATGCCCCAAAAGATTTGTGCCAGCTATCCTTTTTTTTTTTTTAACCCCTCTAAAGCACTCCTCCACTCTACTATGTTTAGTTTTGTGCCCCAGCAGTATGGGCCATATGAATTATAGCAATGAGCTCCTGTGCCTTCTGGCTTTGAGTTGGGGAGCCTGGTAGAAAGTTGGAGGAACGAAGGAGATTTAGGTCAGGGAATTTATTCCCTCCTCTGTCCTTGTGAAACTGCTATATTCTTTCTCTTTCTGGGTTTTGACAACATCCCTTTCTTTGTGTAGACCTACGATTCTACAGCTCTGTTGCTGCTCTTCTTGGGCTCCTTTACTTCTGCTTCTTCTATATCCCATCCATACCTTTGTAATTAGTATAATAGTTTGACCTTCACTGCTGTATAAATTATAAACCAACTCATTTGCCCAGAGACTAGGCCTTTACACATTTTCATGAGGACTATTATATAATGTTCAGCCTTAGAGTTGCTCCAAACTATTTTGTAAAAAACTTTCTAGCCTATTGCACCTTTTTAGTTATTGACCCAGGATGGGTAATAGGTCCATTCACGGGCCATGTTGACTTCTCCCAAATGAATGAACTTGATGATCTCTAAGTCAAGAGCAGACTCATGTTAGAGTATAATTGTGGTCTCTGTAAAAAGTTATGTAGATCAAATGACTGGGGTGAAGACTTCAGTTTCATCTCCATGATAGAGGAGTTGTCAAAGCTCACAATCCAGTTATCTCCTCGTGACCAAACTTGCCTGAGTTCAGTGCTTACTTTTCACAGAAATAATCCTAATGCATCCATTGATACCTTCTTTTCATGATAAAATTACACATCCTTTCCAGTTTCACACATAGAAAGCCTTAACTTTGAGGGTTAATCAGGGTTCTGTACTCTCTGTGTATATACCTAGAAATGGATTGCTGGGTCATATGGTAGTTCTACACTTTCTGAGGAATTCTTAAATTGTTTTCCCTAGTGGCTAAACCACTTTTCATTCCCACCAAGTTTTCTGATTTCTCCATATCCTGGCCAGCACTTGTTATTTTCTCTTTTTCTTAATAGTAGCCATTGTAGCAGGTGTGAAATGGTATCTCATTGTGGTTTTGAGTTGCATTTCCCTAATGACTAATGATATTGAGTCCCTATTCATGTACTTATTAGTTATTTGTGTATCTTCTTGGGAGAAATGTCTATTCAAGTCCTTTGCCCATTTTTAACTGGATTATTTGTCTGTTTGTTGCAGGAGTTGTAGGAGTTCTTTATATATTCTGGACATTAAGCCCTTATCAGAGATAAGGTTTCCAAATATTTTATCCCATTTGTTTGGTTGTCTTTTCACTTTCTTGATAATGTCCTTTGATGCACAAAAGTTTTAAATTTTGATGAAGTCTCTTTTATTTATTTTTCCTTTTGTTCCTTGTGCTATTGGTATAGTATATAAATCCTTTGCCAAACACAAAGTTCTGAAGATATTTTCTTATGTTTTCTTCTTCTAAGTTTTATAATTTTAGCTCTTATATTTAAGTTGCTGATCAATTTTGAGTTAATTTTTGTGTGGTGTAAGGTAGGGATCTACTTTAATTCTTTTTCATGTGGATGCCCAGTTTTCACAGCACCATGTGTTGAAGCAATTATTCTTTTGCCATTTAGACTTGGCACCCTTGTCAAAAATCAGTTAAGCGTAGATGTCTAGGCTTATTCCCGAATTTTCAATTTGATCCCACTGGTTTGTATATCTGCCCTTGTGCCAATACCATAATGTTTTGATTACTGTAGCTTGGTTATAAATTTTGACTTATTGAATCCTCCAACTTTGTTCTTTTTCAAGATGGTTTTGGCTATTCCATAGGACTTTGACAATTACATGATCCATTTCTGCAAAAATGGGTGTTATCTTTTGATTGGGATTGCATTAAATCTGTAAAACACTTCAAGTGGTATTCACATTTTGACAATATTGTCTTCCAATCCATGAGCACAGAATATCTTTCCATTTATTTAAGTCTTCTTTAATTTCTTTCAGTAATGATTTGTGACTTTCCATGCATAAGTCCTTTACATCCCTTGTTAAATTTATTCCTAAATATTTTATTCTCTCAGTTGTTAGCATAAATGGAGTTTTTTTCCTTGATTTCTTTTTCGGATTGTTTGTTGCTAGTGTAGGTTCCATACTCTTTGATATGTAGTCTCCAAAACTAGTATGCTGTTCCTTTTTTACTTTAGATGGCAGCTCAGTCTAAACTGTTAGGCAGAAAAAATATATATATATCCAAACACACAGATTGCAACTGGATGTTCATTTGCTTTCACAATTCTAGCATTCTTTACTGTGAATTCAGTGCATATTCATTGCTGTGGAAGTCAATACCTTCTGACTTTATCTTTATGCTTAAGTTTTTTTTGTTATATCCCTAGCCTTATTGATAAAGGGCAGCTGTTACATTCTGATTGATACTAACAAGTTAATCATTTAAAAATAAAACAATTTCAGTTTTCATGACAATGTGAAACTTCCTATGATCCTCATAACCTATTGTGATGGTTAGGCTAATGTGCCAGGTAATTGTTTGGTCAAACAAGCACTTGGCTAATTGTAATACAAGGACATTTATGGTCTTTAGTCATCAGTGAGTTTACTGCATAGATGGCTGATTACATCTATGATTAACCAGAGAGATTGCCATCAGCAATGAGTGATGCTTTATCCAATCAGTTGAATGCCTTAAAAGGGAAAATGATTTCAGCACTCAGAGAGAATTTCCCAGCTCATCTCTGAACAGCCTACGTCTCCTGGAAACTCATCTTTCATCGGAGCCCCTGGTTTGTAGCCTGCCTGTGGAAACTGGATTTGTGCTTCCCCACAGTCACATGAGAGACTCTTAAAAAATCTCATACTATTTACAGATATTTCCTGTTGGTTCTATTTCCCTAGAGAACCCTGACTAATACACCTATCAAAGGAAATAAGTGACAAAAATTACATTAATGACCACCTGGTATGTTCCTGCTCTGATTGATACCTGGGACATATATTATCAAATGAACAGCAGTAGAATTAATAGATGGTACATCTAAAAATTTAAGCTTATTTTGTCTGCTAGACTCTTATATACCTATTACTTTAGAAAAATATCTTGTGTAAATGCCTTTAAATGTATTAAATGTCATTGAGAAGATTTCTATAAATTCTTCACTGGGGAAGAAAGAACATTTTGTTTTTTTTAAAAAGGCTTATTTAAAGAGAAATTCTATGGTAAATTTCAGGGAAAGGAAAGTAAATAAAGAGAAAAAATGTTCATCATACACAAATATAACCCTAGTTATTATATTTCTGAACAAGAAATACAGCTGAATAGGAAACACTGAAATATATATTTGCCATCTAGTATTTCCCAAACTAGACAGTAGAAGTTCCACAGTTGGTCTACGTTAAGTCTCTTCAAAGTTTAAATACTTAAAGGAAATAGTGTATTCATCTCCAATATTGCTGTTATGTGGCATCAGATAATGGGACCCAAAACTGGTACTGAGAGGTTGGATGTAGTCATAGCGCAAACCTAAAACATGCCTTTGCCTCAGCACGTATTAGTGAGCAGAACCTGCAGTGAAAGATGAAAGAAAGGGCAGGTGTAATTTTTGGAGGCTGACAAAAGGCAAGCATTGTTATATCATGGCAGAAAGTTTGGCCAGACTGTCATTTGTAACATGAATAATTGAAAGGGATCATGAATCTGCCTAAGGAGATTTCTAGACAGAATGTTTAAAGTGTCAAATACTTCTAGCTGTCTGTGATTAAACATGTAGAGAGAAAGATATCCTAAAGAAGGAATTGTTCAGATTTTGAGCAGAATTTACAGAATATATAAAGAAGCTGGGTTCAACAATAACATCTGAGTAATGTTTGAGTTTTGGAATCAGCAAAAAGTCTGATGAAGAATGCAGTTTACCCATTTGGTAACCTTCCTAGGCTGCTCCAGCAAATACCATGAAATGATTCAGCTTTAACAATGATTATTTAGCTAATGGTTTTGAGGCCATGAAAATGTCCAAATTAAAACATCATCAAGGCGATGCTTTCTCCTCAAGACTGCAGCATTTTGGGGCTGGCTGCTGCTGACTCTTGGCTCTTCAGTCACATGGCAAGGCACATGGAGGCAGCTGCTGGTCTCTTCCTTGTTCCTTCTTTCATTGCTTTCATTTCTTGCTTCCCTGGCGCTCTCTCTCTCTCTCTCTCTCTCTCTCTCTCTCTTCATTCTGTTTATAAGGGACTTCAATAATAGGATTAAGTCTCATTCTGAATGAGGTGGGTCACACCTTAACTGAAGTAGCCTCACCAAAAGGTCCTATTTACAATGGGTCCACACCCACAGGAATAGATGAACTTTAAGAACATGTTTTTCTGGGTACATATGATTTCAAACCAATATACTTGTTAAATAAAAAGACACCTCTCTGTGATCATGGCTACTGTTTTCACATTTTATTGACTACAGTTGTGACATATTTCAAGAATAAATAGAAAAAGTTTACTAAAAACATAGTATTTTAGTTCATGTTTCATATCTCCAATAGTATTTAACATTTTGCATATAACTAACAATATATTCATTCATTTTGAATGTGGGGATAGGGCTAAGGTGCGTAGAATTGAGTGAATCATTGTCTGTTCAGGCCACACTGATATCAGTTTGTTTTGGGAATTATTTTATTATTTTTCATTCTTTTTTCCCCATCCCTTCATAAAATATAATATAGTATGTGTGTGTGCATGTGTGTGTGCATGGCTAGATAGGGCTAGAAAGATAGCAAAGATAGCAAGAGATAGATAACGAGAGAGAGAGAGAGAGATTGATAGATATTATAAAACTAGTGATTTTTCTGGCTGTATGTTTTTATTTTACATAATTTATATTGTCCTATAAATCCTATTATGTTTCTTTCTTTTTTGAGTCATTATTTTGCTTTTTAGGTCTATTCATGTTGTTATATGTAAATTTAACTCCAAATTTCTGATAGCTTGCCATGTTACATTCTGATGGAAACTTAGATTACATATAATTCCTGGTACTCCAAAAAGTGCTGTGATGAACAATCAATCACATGCCTCCTTATGGACTGGATCAAAAATTGGGCAGAAATATATGCCTAGGGCCACAATTGCTGAGTAGTGGGGACATGTGGATGACCATAGGCCCCAAAAGTGTGGGGTGCTCATGTCCACTCCTATTTTCTACTGTAATTATTTTTTAAAATTATATTTACTTTTTCCTCTACAAATGTGTTTCAGTTTTAGTAATAAATTACATGGTCACCTTAGGTATATGCAAATTAAATTCTATGCATCCTGTTATATTCTCTAAACAGACTGTTTTAGGTTGCTAAGCTGCTCACAGCAGATGCCATGAAATGCTTTGGCTTTTAAAATAGCAATTTATTAGCTTACAAGCTTATAGCTCTGAAGCTGTAAAAATGTCCAAATCAAAGCATCATCAAGGTGATACCCTCTTCCTGAAGACCATGTGACTCCTCTGTCACATGGCAATGCATATGGTAGCATCCGCTCGTCTCTCCCTTCTCTTTAGGATTTTGTTGCTTCCATGGCCTTTTCTCTTTGAATTTCATTCTTTTATAAAAGACTCCAGAAAGAGGATTAAGGCTCATCCTGAATGAGTTTGGTCTTTTTTTTTTGGTTTCAAATTGTGCTTTAATTTCTGCAGTCAGATATGATTACAGTGAGATATGAGTATAAACTGTTGTACATCCAAAAAATAAAAAGCACATTTATACAGATTTAGTCCAACAGCTTATTCCCTTAATAAAAAAAGAGGAAAGTTTGAATTTAATTAAAGCTAGTTTATCTTCAGTGTAAAAACTTGGAGGTATAAACCAACTTCATATTTTAACTTAAGATCCTACTCACCAAAAGATCCTACTTATAATAGGTCCACATCCACAGGGATGGATTAACTTTAAGAACATACTTTTCTGGGGTACGTACAGCTTCAGACCACCACACAAACTATTGGACCTTATGTTCCTCTCAACAGTGCAAGAAGATTCATATCCCTCCACGTTGTAAGTAGTATTTATTATCTGGTTTTACATTATTTGCCATTTTTATGGGTTAAAGTGGGCATATGTGGAACTAAATCTCATGTCTTTAAATTATAGTTTGGTCCTTTATTACAATTTCCATTTAGGGCTGAGGAAAAAAGGTGTGGTAGTACTAAAAGTTTATCTTCCTAGGTATGAGTATGAACCCTATGTAGATTAAATTGTTAACATACTACACCAAGTTAACATTTAATGAATGAAAGTTTGTTATTACAGTGTAAGCCGAAGAAACTTTTTTTTATTTTTTATTTTATCTATTTTTTAAATCACTGTTTCTTTAAAGATTTATTTATTTCTCCCCCCCCCCCCTCATTGTTTTGTGTTCACTGTCTGCTCTCTGTGTGTTCTTCTGTGTCTGCTTGTCTTTTCTTTAGGCAGCATCAGGAACCAATCCTGGAACTTTCTGGAGTGGAGAGAGGCACTGAATCTATTGTGCCACCTTAGGTCCCTGGTCTGCTGCATCTTCTATTGTCTCTCTTCTGTGTCTCTTTTTGTTGAGTCATCTTGCTGCATGAGCTCTCTGTGCAGGCCAGCACTCCATGTGGGTCAGCTCTCCACTCGGGCCAGCTTGTTTTTTCAACAGGAGGCCCCGGGAATTGAACCCTGGACCTCCTATATGTTAGACGGGAGCCCCATCACTTGAGCCACATCCGCTTCCCAGAAACTTGTGTTTTAATGAAACCAACATCTCACAGCATTAGGAATTTCAGCATGGCACTTCTCCAGGCCTCTGTTTTTGCCTCCATGATGAGGGATCTTACTACATACCTGCTACAGTTGTTATAAGGGTTAAATGAAATCATATCAGGGAATGCTGATGGTCTACACAATAGATTGTCAATATATGTGGACTCTTCTCCCTCCATCAGGAAAGTCTCCTATTAAAGGCAGGGGAATGGGTGACTTGACCTTTTACTTTTGTTTCTGGCTCTTAGTTCACTGATCTCCATTTCCAGATTGCTTTTTCTTCCTTGCTGATAATTTTTATTTTGGTTTTCTGTCTTTTCTTTGAAAGACATGGCTTTGATTCATGTTTGTTTTCTCTAATCCCAAGGCAACTTGAGGGGTTTAAATCTCTAACAGTTGGGACTGAGGAAATTATAAGACAACAGCTGTGCTAACTACTCTGAGGGGAGCTATTCCTGGGGCTATAGGCTTTCCTCACATTCAAATGTTTCCATTGCTGTTTGAAAAAAATGCTGATTCAGGCCTTCTTTATACTTATTGTCAAAAAGACATGGCTTTCTGGGTAACCAGACACCCTTAAGAAAGAAATGACTTGTGCCCCGTAAGAAATGGCTATCAGGAAAAGGACAAGCAGGAGCTGGAAGAGGACAAGAATGTGGAAGGTTATGCTCGGGGCACTCTCCATACTTATAGTAATAATAATTCTATGATATTATTCATATTAGGCTCTGTGGGCCTCTGCAAGAGGCCTTCTGCCCACCTGACATCTGGTCTCTGGCAAGATTATGAGTGAAGTCCTACAGTCTCTGCCAAATGCCGTTCAGTGGTCTTTGGCAAAGTGTCTGTTTCTCCTCTCCTACCAACCTTCACCTAAGAAAAAGGCCTTTGGGATGAAAAGGTATAGATGAAAATTCAAAAATGTCAATTTAGATAAACAACAAATTTGAGGGTTTTTTTTGTTTGTTTCCAGAAAGAGTTGATTGCTTCCATATAGATTTGTGCAGGTTGCCAAATCTAATAATATATATTAATAGAGCTTGGTTTCCACGTAAGTAACTGCTTTGCCTGCCTTACTTTTTCCAGTTCATATTCAGGACCTGTAATACTGATCATACCAACTATCCAACTTTTTCACTTAAATCCTGGGTCAGCTTCTGAAAACCCAATAATATAGAAGAATGATAGTTATTTCCAACAACATATTCATTTCAAGGCTTTTGTTATCATTGTACCAGAATGAAACACATATGTAATTTAGGGAATTTAGGGAATTGTGTAATATATATACAAAATGCCTCTGTCTATGTTAGATATATTTTTAACAGTAAGTTCAGAAAGTGCCATTAAATAATAAAGCCAGCAATAGGAAGGTGGATTGAGATTAATTATTTAGGGAGCTGATTATGAGGTTCTAGTTTAAAAAAAAATAGATATCTTTCTGTAAAGTTACCTTTTGGGATTTCTCTGCACATATTTGTTATAGCTGCTAGTCAATGAGAGTCTGTAACTTTCTTTTTAGGCATAGAGAACCAGAGTTAAGCATCGTTTCTATGAGAGAACCACTTAATCCAACTGTTTTGTGTTTTCCTCCATATGAATTCCTCCATTTTGATACTTTGAATGAATCAGCAGAGGAGAGGTTACAAATTGCTGCTGATTTTAATTGCTTTCCTATTTTTTCCCTTTTACCAGGTTGTTTGTTTATTGGAACTGATTGATTTGAATTGAGTTTCATTGATTTTTCTCATGCCCAATTTAATTCAATCAAATTGCCTTGCTCCAAGTTGTGCAAACGAGTTTATTTTCTAACCCACTCAGGAGGAGCCTATAGGATGTTGTTCATATAAGAACTGGGAGTAGCTGAATCCAGTAATATATCAAATCATCATTGTACAACCCTAACTGGTACAAACACCTGAGCCTAAGGGTCTCTGAAATAGTGCTACCTTTAGGGGATGGTGAATCACAGAAAATGACCAGCTCAGAGATATATGCATTAAGGGGATTACTGTGTTGTTGGCATGGGACATTGGAGTGAAGAGTAAAGAGGTAGGAGTCGGCCATCCTGAGACTCATGGATATAAAATCAGTCCTAACACTCAATTCCCCTAAAGGCAGAGCCTGGAGGAAATGTTCTTTCCCTTTCCTCCCACTTCTACACTTCGGTGCAAATCCCTTTCTGAAGCTGACTGCAATGTCTAATCTCAACTGAGTTTTCCCACAGGAAAAGTTGGGGTATTTAGTGCTGGGGGGAACCCCGACTGTGGCAAATTTATTCCAGCATACCCTGTGTGTGCTTTAATATATATTTACCTCTCTTTCCATGTCTTTCTTTTTCCTGCTTCGTGCTTGGTACTCAGGGAGAATTTTTCTCAGTAGATATGTGCTGAATTTCCTTTTCCGATTTTTTGGTAATAGATACTTGTGTATCTGCTGCTTTTTTCCTTATTTATTTTTGTGGAATTAGAACATTTTACATGATTTCTAGCTTAATGGCTTCCTATTCCGTCAGTGCAGCAAAGCCCTAATACTTATGAGACTGACGCACTGCCTACTGCGCTAAGAAGGCGTTGTTTTAGAAGATTTATTTTATGTTTGTTCATGGAGGAAGGGTTGCTTGTCCTTCAAATATTTTGGTATTCTTTTGTTTTCAGGACCCTAAGTTTCTTTTTTGGCTACGTGACCTCTTCACCATTCAATTGCCAAAGTGTACTCCCCTTTCTTTTTTTCCCCCAGAGGCTTTGTGGTTCAAAGGCTGCCCCTTCAAATCACATGTACTTTATGTAACTTTCTGTAGTCCTTGCTCTGCTTCAGCAGGATACTTTTTAAATATTTTCAGACTTAGGAAGGATTCAGTATTTATGTTAGTGATTTCAAGTCAATCTTAGGCCCCATTCTCTGCAGTATCTGCTAGACACAGGCTTTGCCATATCTACAAACCACAGGCCTTGCTGTGGCCTTGCCTGTGCAACTCAATCCCATCCCCCATCCCTATCTTCCCTCTCTCCCTCTCCCTTGTTCCTTCTCACCAATCAGAGCTCTAGCCCCAGTTATCGCCTTATTTGGACAACCCTGCTTCGCTCCTTGCCGCCCCCAATTCTGCCCCTTTCCCTAGCAACCCCTGACCCTAATTACTGCCCAATGAAAAGCCTCCACCATCGGCTGAAGAACTGCCCCCAACCTGAAGAGTATATATGCATTGTACTTCCTCAATAAACTCTCTTGGCTTCTTTCTCCCACCCAGAAGATTTGTCTCTTTCTTTCACGCTCGGTCCTTACCAGATACCCCCCACACCTGAGCCGTGAAGACCAGGGAGCCCCCGACGCCGCTCCCTGACAACTTCTTCACCTTCGCCGTTCCCGGAGTACGCACCGGACGGCCCGTAACTAGCCAGTGTCGCTCCCCGGGCTGCAGCAGGGCTGATCACCCTCAGGCCCGGGAACAAAGCGGCAATTCTCAGATTTTGTCCTTACAAAGCCTTGTGGTGGGCTGTGATTCGGTAAGAGCATAAGAGATTACACACTGGAAGCTTTTTGTTGATTGATTTTCTACTTTTACTTGGAATTATTTTGAATTTAAGCATTCTCTATCTTAAATGAAGACATGGGTTTTGCGTTGTTTACATTTTTTTCTTTTTGTTTTTTCTTGGTAGATGAGGACTTAGGCAGTAGTCAGCATTGTCTTCCTACTTATAATTTATTTAACCAGTCTGCATTTAGGGACATTTAAGTGTTTCTAATATTTCATATTGTAAATTATGCCATAATGACTAGCAACAGACAGACTTAATTTACATGCAAGTGAGTATATCAATAGAATTAATTTCTAAAATTTAAACTGCTGGCTCAAAAAAACCCAAATTATGGTCATTTTTATAGATACTGCCAAATCAACCTCCATATTACTATTGGAACAATATATTCCCCCACCTGGAAAATATGAAGATAATGCTTGTTTCACATCTTCTCGGCAGTGTATCATAACACATTGGATCTTTCCTGGTCCACTATTTGAGAAATTGTATTTCAGTGGAATTTTCTTCTGCATTCTCCTATTGTGGGTGAAATTGAGCATCTTTTCATATGTTTAGGGGCCATTTACTTTTTCTTGTAGGACCAGTCTAGTGGTGACAAATTCCCTCAGCTTTTGTTTATCCATGAATACTTTAGTCTCTTCCTCCTTTTGAAAGACTGTTTTGCTAGATAGACTTTTTGGTTGGTATTTTTTTCCCTTTAAATATCATCTCACTGCCTTCTTGCTTCCATAGATTCTAGTGAGAAATTGGCCTGTAATCTTATTATAGTTCCTTTATATGTGCCAAATTGCTTCTCTCTTGCAGGTTTCAGTATTTTCTCTGTCTTTGGCATCCAACAGCTTGATTATGTCTTTGGGTGGGTCAACTTGGGTTTACCCTGTTTGGAGTTTGTTGAGCTTTCTAGATGTATGTATGCATGTCTTTTGTTAAATTTGGGAAGTTTTCAGTCATTACTTCCTTGAATGCTCTCTCTGCTCTTTCTCTCTTTTGTTTTCTGGGACTTCTGCAATGCATATATTGATATACTTAATAGTATCCTACAGGTCTCTCATGCTCTGTTCTCTTTTCTTCATTCTTTCTTTTTTCTGTTCCTTATACTAAGTGATTTCAATTGTGGTAACCTCAAGTTCACTGATTCTTTCCTGTGCCACTTCTAATCTGCTGCTAACACTCTACATAATTTTTTATTTCTGTTACTGCTGCCTTCAGTTCAGTCTGGTTATTTTTTCATTATTTATGTTTCTTTATTGATATTCTTTTTGTGTTCATCTATCATTTTCCTTATGACTTCTGGTTCTTTGTCCATGTTTTCCTTTAGCTCTATTTTTTATTAAAGAAGTTGTAAGTGAGCTTACAAAATAATCATGCATAATGTACAAGATTCTCATAGACCACCCCAAAAACAACACCTTGCCTTGGTGTGGAACATTTGTTACCGTTGATGATAGAATTTTTTATAATTGTACTTATTTTTGTAATAGTAGTTACCTTTGTTACGATTGATGAAAGATTATTAAAATAATTTCTCTTTCTTTTGTCCCATTATTTATATTGGGTGCATTTTTTGCTCACATACCACTCTATTATTAACACCTTGTATTAGCATTGCACATTTGTTATAATTCTGAAAAACATTCTTATACTTGTACTAACTATAGTCCATCGTTGAGTACACTCACAATAATGTGCTACCATCACCACCATCCATTTTCAAACCTTTACCATCAACCTAAATAAAAATTCTTTACAATTTAAGCATCAGCTCCCTATTCTCTAACCCCAATCTGTCTCCTGTAAACTGTATTTTAGATTCTAACTCTATGAGTTTGCTTATTATAATTAGTTCATATTAGTGAGCTCATACAATATTTGTCCTTTTGTGTCTGGCTTATTTCACTCAACATAATGTCTTCAAGGTTCATCCATGTTGTTATATGTAAAAGGACTTTATTCCTTTTTATGATTAATACTTTTCCTTCACATGTATATACCACATTTTGCTTTCCATTCATGGACACTGGTTTGCTTTCATCTTTTGGCAATTGTGAATAATGCTGTTATGAACATTGATGTACAAATATCTGTTTGAGTCCCTGCTTTCAGTTCTGCATGTATACTTAGTAGCAGGAGGGCCAAATCATATGATAATTCTATATCTAACTTACTGAGGAACTGCCAAATTTATGTCCTCTAGGTCTTTGTCCATGTTTTCCTTTAGATCTTTTATCATATATAGGACCACTTTTTAAAACATCTTTTGTCTGAAATGTCCAAGTCTGGTCCTTTTCATTGATGGTTTCTAATGTTTTAATCTACTTTGCTTGGGTCATCACTCCCTGTTTTTTTGCATGTTTTGTAATATTTTATTGCAACCTGGCCACTTTAATATTTTAATGTGTTATCTTTGGAGTTTAGACTTTGAGATGTCTGTTCTTTAAGCTTGTATCCAGCTAGTTTTTTTACTCCAGCTAGTCTTATGACAGTGATTTCCTTAACGCCAGGGGCATTTTTAAGTTTTTTTTTTTTTTTTTTTTCCTTGAGTCAGCATTTACCCTATTACTGCAACACTTTAATTGTTTTTCAGAGTTTTGAGAAAGATATTTCTCCCAGTACTTGCTGGTTTTCAAATCATCTCTCTGGGGATGGAGCCCTGCAGTATCTCACTCTAACTTCTAGATCAGGGTGCGGGTCTTTATACATTTTTGAATGTCTAAAATATTTCATAATGTTTTCAATTTACAAATTATAGATACATTTAAAATTTTGTTTCATTTTTCCTCATTCTAAACGTGCCATTTCTTAGAACACTACAATAATCACTTACCTTTGTATTACAGACATGAAAGTCAAAGAACCAATTAAGCAAAGCATGTTTTCTTGCTGCTTTATCTACTTAAAGATACAAAGAAAAGATTGCATTTTAAAAAATATTCTGGGATTTTTAACTATAGATGCAGTAGAAGTTTCAAAGGAAGGTAGGGCTGACTTAAAAAGCTATGAGTGAAGCAATATCCAGAGTTACCTGTCATTATGGTGAAGCTAATACAGAGGAGTGTTAACATTGCCCTTGAAGAACACCAAAGCATACCCAGAGCATATTTCTCCCTTTCAAAACAAACTATTTCATCAAGAGGGGAATAATAGTGATAGTAAATAATATTTTGGAAAGAATAATTCTCTACCTATGCTTTTAATCTATAGTGAAAAATAAAACATATGGAGAGGTTTTTCATAATATTCCTGCCTAAACCCCATTGGAGGCCTAAGGAGTCAATACCCAGGAATGGATTCTCATCATGAATATGCTGAAAAACATATTCCCTGGGTGTTTCCAATGTGAATCACCAATTTTGAACACTTAGTTTATACTGTAAACATCCAATTAAGAAGAATTAGATTATCTATATTTAAAATTATCTTTGTGTGTACTTCAGGAGAGATTTTTGCTGCACTCAATACCATGCTTATGTAAAGAACTATACCTATAAAGGTGAAGGGCCTGGAGAAATTCAACAAACTTTATACTTTTGCTCTTTTACCTGCATTCCAGCTTCCTGTTTTTTTACCTAGCAAAATATGCATGGAACATACTTCTGATACTATCTCACCTTAAAAAGAGGTATACATTCAAATTAAAGATTTCTTAGGCAATAAATACCTCATTCTGATAATACAATGATTGATTTATTGATCTTTCAATTGTCATATTTAGTAGTGATCTATGACATTATTTTTTAGCTTAATGGATTATAATTTGGGAACCAGTAATAAAGCTCCTATACATAATTCATAGGAGAAAAGAAGAGAAGAATCCATAACCTCTCTCCAAAGTGAATATGTTTAAGCCTTAAAAAAACTAGCCGACATTCCCAACTGAGAAAAATTAAGGAAAAGGCTATATTTTAGCTTCATATTAATCATTTAGAATCACCTGAGGGATAAAACTCATCGTCCTTTGCATCTAAGTTCATAAAGTTTCAAAAGATCTTATAGCTACTTAAATTGAATCCAAAAGCCATTTTCATCTTGAAGGTAAAGATCAATGGTGATAGAATTTTAGACCTAGGTATGCCTCAGCTGAAAAAAAATACGGACTTCTCCTTTTCACCCCATATTTTATGTTTTGTGTATCAAATGCCAAAAAGCCACTTTACTGAAAAGCCATCTTATCAGTTAAGCTTTATTAATAAATGCTTATCTGATTAAATAAAGTTTTTTGCGGGGATGCATGACGTAAATAAATTGTTAGGGGTCTCAGATGCAAAATGATAGCAAGTGTGATGATACAAATAGTCACATCTAAAGCAATTTTGAGGTTGTGTGTCATTTATCCCTCCTAAAAATTGTGTTCTATATTTTGAATGTATTATCTTGGTGAGGGAGAGAAAAGAAAATAGAAGTATGCCAAAGACAATACCAACTTTTGGAGACACATGTAATATATGGGAAGGAGGAGAAAGGTTTCTACAAGGAAAAGACAAATAAATTGTCAGAAAGAAAACAGGAGAACTAGGAAAGAGCAATGACCTAGAAATCAGAGGAGGGACATCAGCAAAAGCAGGGATGGAAATGAAACTACCACAGTCTACGATGTGCCAGGTGCTTTGTATGTATTCTAGCAAATAATTAGTATATCATTTATCTACTCTCTGTGGTAATTAATTTTCTTTTCAATTTATAGACGATAAAATTTAGGTTTCCACAAGATTCTCAAAATCTGTTTAAATAAGAAATACAGTGTGTCATTTTATTTATTCTTTCCATGCATATGATAAAAGGAAGAAAAATGATCGTATTCTGACTTTTCAAAGAAAATCCACCAGGGTGTATACCTTTGAGAAATATAGCTGTCAATTTAAATGTTATTTCAGGATAATATGCTATCAAGTAAAAGCAATTGATTGGAATTACATACCTCTTAGAGATCAATGTTTAGAATCATAAGACATAGTAACAATATCAGAATTCTGAGATTTTTAACAAGATCTTATTATTGGATATGACCTTTTTAAGAATAATTCTTTGATGAAAAATGCTATCTGTTTTTACAGAAGAGATATTTTCTTTTTGCCTTCTAGAGCAAGCTTCTTTTTTTTTTTTTAAACCAGTAGTTAGAAAGGCACCCACTTTTAAGACTAAGTATTGAATTTTTATTGTTTAGCTCCAAGAAATAAGGATGCATGCCTGGGGAAACTGAACTCCTATAATCTGAAAAGGAATAGGTCAGAACAGGATGATTAAGGAATGGCATGTGTGTTGTGTAATGTTTTAGATCTGCATTGTTTTGCATCAATACAGCTAATCCACAGTCAAACATCTGTAAGTGGTAGAACTGGTTGGAGACCCATGCCTGCCTAAAACCAAAGCTAATGCTGCCTCAGTTATCCCATGGCCTCTGTGATAGTTTGAAATTCTTTTATGAATCCCAAAAAGAGAAAGATTATGTTTTGTACCAATCCATTCCTGTGGGTATGAGACCCATTTGATTGGACTACGCCAGTGAGGCATGACTCAGGTTGAGTCTCCACCCTCTTGCTGGGTCAGATAAAAATGGAAAGAGGAAAAGGAAACTTCCTTATTGATCCTGCCATGTGAGAGAGAGGACTGCAGGAAAGCAGAGAAGGTGCGAGAGCTGAGAGAGGTCCCAGAGTCTGGAACCAGGGGATCACAGAGGCATGGAAAGAGGTCCCTAAGGGGCTGGACCCAAGGACCGGCTCCAGGTTCAGGAGATGAGCCCTGCCATATGCATGATAGCTTACAGCTGATCTTAGGAAGAAAGTGAAGCAGCCAAGACTGAGAAAGTAGGCAAGAAAGAGACAAGCCCTATGCCTGGTTGCTCACAGCTGAACTCAGAGAGCTGGGCTGTGAGAGAAGTGAGCCTGGAGGGGAAGATAGAGATAGGTGGCCATCTTCACCACGTGGCAGGATGCTAGATCAACAATAGCTAACTTTGGTGAGAAAGCATTTCTGATGGTGCCTTGAGATGGACATTTCGTGGCCTTAGAATGGAAAGCTTTTACCCCAAATAAATACCCTTTATAAAAGCCAACATATTTCTGGTACTTTGCCTTGGCAGCCCGGTGGCACTGTAAGACAGCCTCTAACCTCCAAGAAGTTAATCAGTGGTTATAGCCCTGGAGAATTTAAGATGAAAGAAAAAATAGGAAAGGGTCACACATTTGACAAAAAGAAAAAAATAGTGGGATATAATTCTGATTTAAAACAAAGGGCAAAAAGTAAAGGAGTAGAAATTATAGCTTCATCAAAATGGCAGACTACAAAAGCCTGAAAACCCACCCACTACCTAAGAAATTCTGGACATCATATCAAAAATTAGTGCATAGCTGCACTTGGAAGAAAGTACACAAAATACACAGATTCCAGAAATTAAGAAGAAATGAAAAAGGGGAGTAAAAAGTTAAATGAAGTGATGCTGTTGCAGCCATGGGTTTTATGCATGGGTTTAGGAAACTGGGGCCTTGGATCTTAACAAACTTCAGAAACAGACCTTGGACCACATGAGGTAGATATTTGAAAGTGGCACCCTCAATAAAGACAAGACTTTTGAAGGACTTCACACTCATTAGAGGCATTGACAACAACAACAACAACAAATCTTCTCTTCAGCACAAGGTCATAACAAGATGCTTGTCTGTATCTCCTAGGACTATCAGTAGGAAATATAAGTGACCTGGTAGAAATATGAAATTTCTGTCCTATATCTCATGTGTGTCTGAATTCAGAATTAGAATACATAAGTCAAATGGAAACCCCAAGCCAAGAGATTAATTTAAAAATTGTTTGAACTGCTGATAAGCCAAGGGTTCCTAGAAGTACCGCATACAAAAGCACTCTAGAGAAAATATCAATAACTGACACCATAAGTAATTTACAGAGAAAAAAATTCGATTGCAAATAAACTGAAAGTAAAAAAAAAAAAAAAAAAAAAAAAATCCTTATATGAAAATTAGCAAACAACACAAAAGATAGAGTCCTGGATGTTGAAATACCAAAGGAGCAATGTGAAAGAATAAAAATTTGCATTTAAAAATTATTACAAAACCAAAATCTTAAGGGATAGGCTAGATGGGAAATTGTATACCAGGTAAAGAGTTATTAAACTGGATGTTAGACCTGGAAAATTTTCAAAGGATACAGTGCAGTGAATCAAAGAGATTAAGAAGTATGGAAGGGGGCTTCCAGGAAGATGGTATCAGAGTAGGTAGGGAGGGCTCTATTTGCTTACAAAAACATTGGTGGAAATGCAAAAAGCTGTCTGAGGGAGCTGCTTTGGGGATCTGTAGACCAGGAGAGTGCTATACATCATCCAGGAGGGCAAGGTACTGAGAGAAGAAGAAGCCAAAATGGAAACCATGAGTTTCTAGTCCCCATGGCTGGGAATGGTACCCATCTACCATCTTCAAGGCCAACAGCCTGGGTAACACCAGTGGCTTACTGCAGCCAGCTGAGAGGGGCACAGACTTCTTCCTCCCTAGGAAGAGGCAGGGTGTGGCAAAGGGCAAAGAGCGGTTTCTTTTCAGTGAGTTTGGCCAGCAGATCCCGCTTTGAATCTGAGCTCAGACAAGATGAGAAGCATGGACAAGGGGAAATTGAAAGAGACACCTGCATGGAAAGATTTTCCATCTGCTGGCAAACCAGGAAACTGCAGGAAGAAAAAATACCTTTTGGAATCTCTCATGTTCCACCCCTTGGATCTGATCTGTGCCCCATTAGTGGGTCTCTGGCCCTATTTTGAAAACTTAAGCTGGGCAATTTTGAAGACTTAGAATAAGTTGGACCAAAAATCAAAAAAGAGCCATTAAACAAGACCACTAGGCAAGAGGGAGAAAATGACTATCAAAGTAAATTAACCAATATATCAGATTCCTAGACATCAGCAAAAAATTACAAGCCATACTAAGAAACAAGAAGACATGGCCCAGCCAAAGGAACAAACCAAAATACCTGAAGAGACACAGGATTAAAGATAATTAACCAATGATAATCACAAAAATCTCCAAACTCAATTCAAGGACTTGAAGGAAAATATGGCTAAAGAGATCACAGATATTAAGACAACACTGGGTGAGAATAAAGAACAATTTGAAAGCCTAGAACAAAGTAAAAGAGCTTATGGGAATGAAAAACACAGTTGATGATATTAAAAATACATTAGAGGCATAAAACAGCAGATTTGAAATAGCAGAAGAATGAATAAATGAAATCAAGGACAGAAAATCTGAACTTGAAAAGACAGGAGAACAGACAGTAAAAAGAATGGAAGAAATGGAATAGGGTCTCAGGGAATTGAATGACAAGGTGAATTGCACAAACCTACATATTACAGGTGTCACAGAAAGAGAAGAGAATGGAAAGGGGGCAGAAAGTATATTTGAGGAAATAATGGTTGAAATTTTCCCAACCCTTATGAAAGATACAAATATTAATGTCTAAGAAGAACAGTGAACCACAAACAGAATAAATCCCAATAGAACTACCCCAAGACACCTACTATTCGTTATGGCAAATTCCAGGAAAAAAAGAGGATGCTGAAACCAGCAAGAGAAAGCAATGCATCACATACAAGGGAAGCTCAATGTGGTTTCATCAGAAACCATGGAAGGGAGAAGGCGGTGGTATGATGTATTTAAGGTACTGAAAAAGAAAAACTAACAGCCAAGAATTTTGTATCTGACAAAACTTACCTTCAAAAATGAGGGTGAGTTTTGAAGTCTTCAAAGACAAACAAAAACTGAGAGAGTATGTTACCAAAAGGCCAGACTTATAAGAGACAATAAAGGGAGAGCTGCAGCCTGAAAGCAAAAGACAAGAGCAAGAGACATGGAGGAGAGGTTAGAAATGAAGATTATTAGTAAGGGTAACTTAAAGGATAAAAAGACAGACAATAGAAGATATGACATTGGAATGCCAAAGGATAAAATTCACGAAGTAAGTAATGCCTTTACGGTAATAAGACTGAACATTAGTGGATTGAATTCCCCAATCAAAAGACATAGACTGACAGAATGGATAAAAAAATATGAGCCATTTATATGCTATCTACAAGAGAATCACGTTAGAGGTAAGGACAAAACCAAGTTGAAAGTGAAAGGCTGGAAGAAATTATTCCATGAAAAGTAGTATCAAAAAAGATCTGGAGTAGCAATACTAATATTGGACAAAAGGATTTTAAAAGCAAAACTGTTATATGAGGTGAAGAAGTTCATTATATATTACAATAAGGGGCAATTCAGCAAGAAGAAATAACTAATAAATATTTATGCACCAAACCTGTGTGCCCCAAGATAAATGAGGCACACACAGGCAAGACAAAAAGGAGACATAAACATCTCTACAATAATAGTTGGAGACTTCAATACATCACACTCAATATTGAATAGAACATCTGGACATAGGATAAATATGGAAACAGAGAGCTTGACCAATATGATTAATGAGCTAAACCTAATTGACATTTATAGAGCACTGCACCCCAACACAGCAGGATATACATTCTTCCAAAGTGCTTATGGATCCTTCTCCAGGATAGGTCATATATTGGGTCACAAGACATTTAAAAAGTTTGAAATTATACAAAGCACTTTCTCCGATCATAATGGAATGAAGCTGGAAAAACATAACAGAAGGTAAAAAGGAAGATTCACAAATATATGGTGATTAAGCTATACACTTTAAATAATCAGTGGGTCAATGAGGAAATTTCAAAAGAAATAAGTAAATATCTCAAGACAAATGAAAATGACAACACAATGTATCAAAACTTATGGGATACAACAAAGGCAGTGCTGAGAGGGAAATTTATACCCACAAGCTTATTAAAATAGAAGAAAGAGCTAAAATTGTAGACCTAATTGCACACCTGGAGGAACTAGGAAAAAAAAAACAAAAAACAAACAACTTACCTCAAACCAAACTGAAGGAAAGAAATAGTAAAGATCAGAGAAAAAAAAATTGAGAACAAAAAAACAAAAAGTTGGTTCTACAAGATCAACAAAATTGACAAACCCTTAGCTATACTGACAAGGAAAAAATAGAGAAGATGAAAATAAATAAAATCAGAAATTAGAGGGGTACATTACCACTGACCCCAGAGGGATAAAAAGATCATAAGAGGAAACTGTGAACAACTGTATACCAACAAACTAGACAATGTAGATGAAATGGACCAATTTCTAGAATACATGAAAAACTACACTGAAACCAGATGAAACAGAAAATCTCAACAAACCAATCACAAGTAATGAAATTGAAACAGTCACCAAAGCCAGAAAAAGATACTACCAAAAAAAAAAAAAAAAATTACAGACCAATTTCTCTGGTGCATATAGACGCAAATATCCTCAAGAAAATACTTGAAAACCAAAAACAAAGGATATTAAAAGAATTATATACCACAATCAAGTGGGTGTTCTTTTTTTTTTAAAGTTTTATTTTATTTATTTACTCCTGCCCCCCCCCCCATTGTTTGTTCTTGCTGTCTGGGCTCTGTGTCCATTTGCTGTGTGTTCTCTGTGTCTGCTCATCTTCTCTTTAGGAGGCACCAGGAACTGTACCGGGGACCTCCAATGTGGAAGTGAGGTGCTCAATCATTTGAGCCACCTCAGCTCCCTGGTTTATTGTGTCTCTCATTGCCTTTCTTCTTTGTGTCTCTTTGTTGTGTCATCTTGTTCCATCAGCTCGCTGCACCTGCCTGTCATGCCAGCTTGTTGTCTTGCTTGTCTTCTCCAGGAGGCACCAGGAACCAAACCAGGACCTCCCACGTGCTAGGCAGGTACTCAATTGCTTGAGCTACATCTGCTTCCCAATAAAGTGGGTTTTATCCCAGGTATGCAAGGGTGGTTCAACACAAGAAAATGAATTAGTTTAATAAACAACATTGATAAATTGAGGAATAAAAATCACATGATCCTCTCAATTGACCCAGAAAAGGCATTTGACAAAATACAGCATCCTTTCTTGATAAAAACACACTGAAATACAGGAAGAGAAGGAAAATTTCTCAACATGGTAAAGTTCATATATGAAAAACCCACAGCTAACCTTGTACTCAATGGTGAAAGACTGAAATCTTGTCAGGAACAAGACAAGGATGCCCACTGTCACCACTGTTATTCAGTATTGTGCTAAACATTTAGGCAAGACAAAGAAATAAAAGGACCCAAATAAGAAAGGAAGAGGTAAAACTTTTACTAGTCACTGATGATATATTATATGTAGAAAATCCTGAAAATTCCACAACAAAGCTCCTACAACTAACAGATGAGATTAGTGAAGTAGTGGATAGAAGATTAATATGCAAAAATCAGTAGCATTTCTATACACAATTAAAGAACCATCCGAGGAGGAAGTCAGAAAAAAATTCCATTTGCAATAGCAAGTAAAAGAATCAAATATTTAGAAATAAACTTTACCAAGGACATAAAGACCTGTATTCAGAAAACTACAAAACAATGCTAAAAGAAACTGAAGAAGACTTAAATAAATGGAAGGACATTATGTTTTCATAGATTGGGAGACCAAATATCATTAAGATGTCAATTCTGCCTAAATTGATTTACAGATTCAATGCAATCCCAGTGAAAATTCAAACAGCCTTTTTTTAAAAAAACAGAAATGGAAAAGCTAATTATCAATTTTATTTGGAAGGGTAAAGGGCCCTAAATAGCCAAAATGTCTTTAAAAATAAGAATGAAGTTTGAGGGCTCTTACTTCCTGACTTGAAAGCATGTTATTTAGCTACTGTGGTTAATACAGCATTGTAGTGGCATAAAGATAGAGATATAGACCTATAGAACCAAACTGAGAACTCAGAAATAGACTCTCACATCTACAGTCAAGTGATTTTTGACAAGGATGTCAAGCCCACACAGCTGGGTCAGAACAGTCTATTCAAGATATGGTGCTGGATATCCATATCCAAAAGAAAGAAAGACCCATATCTCACACTTTATACAAAAATTAACTCAAAATGGATCAAGGACCTAAATATAAAAGTGACAAACATCAAAGTCCTAGAAGAAAATGTAGGGAAACATTTTCAAGATCTTGTGGTAGGCGGTAGCTTCTTAAACCTTACACTGAAATGACAAGCAATGAAAGCAAACATAGATAAATGGGGTCCTCTCAAAATTAAACACTTTTGTTCTTCAAAAGACTTTGTCAAGAAAGTAAAATGGCAGCCTACATAATAGGAAAAATTATTTTGAAACCAAATATCCAATAACAATTTGATATCCATGTTATATAAAGATATCATACAACCCAATGATAAAAAGACAAGCAACCCAATTAACAAATGGGCAGAAGACTTGAATAGACATTTTTTCAAAGAGGAAATACAAATGGCCAAAAAGCACATGGAAAAAAAAAAAGTTCAACATCACTAACTATTAGGAAAATGCATATCAAAACTACAATGAGATACCATTTCACACCTTATAGAATGGCCATTATTACAAAAATAGAAAACCACAAGTGCTGGAGAGGATGTGGACAAGTAGGAACACTCGTTTACTGTTGGTGGGAATGTAGATTGGTACACCCTCTGTGGAAGACAGTTTGGCAGTTACCTCAAGAAGCCAAATACAGAACCACTGTATGATCCAGCAATCCCATTACCAGGAATATATTCAGAAGAATGGAGAGCAAGGATTTGAACTCATATTTGCACACCAGTATTCAGAGTGGCATTATTCACAATTGCTAAAATATGTAAACAACACAAGTGTCCATCAATTGATGAACAGCTAAACAAAATGTGGTATCTTTGTAAAATGGAATACTATTCAGCTGTAAGAAGAAATGAAAACAGGATGCATATGACAACGTGGATGAACCTAGAGGATATTACGTTGAGTGAAATAAAAGGACAAATATTGTGTGGTCCCAATAATATGAACTAAATATGACAAGTAAACTCATGGAGGTAAACTCTAGAATATAGGTTACTAGGAGATAGAATGTGGGTTGAGAATGGAAGCTGATGCTTAATATATGTAGACTTTTTAATAAGGTTTATTGTAAGAATGTGGAAATGAATAGAGTTGATCATAATGCATTAAAATGAGTATAGCTAACACTGCTTATTTAGAAATGTGATTGTGGCTGAAAGGGGTAGTCTGTGAATATAAATGTCAATTGAAAGGAAGCTAGAGAATAATCTAGGGAATGTATAACAGTGATTTTGGTTGTGGACAAAGATTGTGTTTAATAGTAGAAATATAAGTATGTGCTTCTTTAACAATATATTAAGAATATGGAAACACAGGAAACACAGGTGTATTAGTCAGCCAAAGGGGTGCTGATGCAAAATACCATTAGTTTTTATAAAGGGTAATTATTTGGGATAAAAGTTTACAGTCACAGGCCTAAAGAGTCTAACTCAAGGTACCATAAGAGGAACTTGCTCACTCAAAGTTATTTGCCACGTGTTGAAACAAGATGGTAGGCAATGTCGGCAAGGGTTCAGCCTTCCTTCTTCCTCTTAAAGCTCTGTGGTCTCAGCTTCTTCCGATCTCAGCTGTAGGCTGGCATAGGCTCTTCTCTTTTCCCAGGGTTCATTTCTTTCTGGGCTCAGCTGCTCTGTTCTCTTCACACGGTCAGTTGTAGAATGGTAGGCTCATCTCTTCTTGGGGCCGCAGGATCCTTTGTGTATCTTCTCTGTGTATCTACTTCTGTGTTCTGGATTGAGTGTTCATTTATATATAGCCCACCAAGGAGCCGGGAACTCAACCCTGCATGCCCTAATGATGTGGTTGCATCAAAGCCCTAATCTTAATATAACTTAATCAAAGGCATCTCAGCTGAATCTAATACAATCGAAGGGTATTATACCCAGAGGAACCTAGTTTACAAACATAATCAAATATCTCTTTTTGGAACTCATAAATAATATCAAACTGCCATGACAGGTATATTTGATATTATTTTCTGTCCTTTTCTACAGAGAGTGCTCTAAAATTATTGAAATAATAGTTTTAAAAAGCTAGAGCAGGCCCCAATTTTAATGAGTTAATGTGAAAGGAAGGAGAAAGATATAGCAAGGAACAGTGTGTCGGGTGGGACTCTGGGAAGAGACACTGGACTGGAGTTAGGACAATAACAGTTTTATTGGGAAACAATACTTGCAGAGGAGAAGTGGAGGTATCAGGATTGGTAAGGGGAGCCTTCTGACACAATGAAGACCTGTCTAAGGGGAGCTCAGGAGCAAGGATGATCCATTAGAAGGGTCCTATGGTGAGCAAAGTGTTCAGACTCTGTACCACCACCCCGCTCAGATATTGATGAGGGAATACCCTGAGAAGTGGAAGACCTTGGCTCATACACTGAGGTAGACTCTGAAGGAGCTCACCACTGGTGGCTTACAGCAAACTGTCTTTTTGCTGTGGATAGTCCTGTCTTGAAGGTTATCTGAATGGAGCATCACTATGTCTGCCAACAAGAGTGAAATAGAAAACTCTGTTCAGTTCATGTAAATTTAAATATGCCTGTTAGCAAAGTGTAGGGTCTCGGAGGCCAAGGGTGGGTGGGATATACTAGGCTGGAAAGAATGATGATAAGAGGAGCCGTTCACAGAGATACAAAGAAGAATAAGATGAAGGAACGACTCAACCTGGGAAATGGAATGGAGTCACATGGAACAGTAGGCAACAGAGCCACAGGGTACTTGTTTCCTGGTTCCTGGCAAGGTAGGGGGATTGAAAATGACAGACATTAACCAAGGGAATAGAAAGTTAACAGTAGATGTGATATTCATATTCTGGTGATCTGTTCTAGGTGTCTGAGTGCTGGAAGCATCATAAAAAGGTTGGACTAAGTATCAAAGTTAGTTTCAAGGATAATGCACCCTTTTGTGGGTGATTCTGAGTAAAACATAGTGCTAACAATTTGGGTCATCCTTTGTCCAAACCTCTTGGACTCATGCAGGATACTTGTGGCACTCATGTTCTAGGATGCAGCAGTATCGATAAAAGAGTGAATGTGATAAAAGTACATTAAGAATGTGTTTCTTTACACAAGGCATTAGTACAGGGTAGCAGCATCTAACTGGACATGATGTGATTTCACAGACATAACTACTAATATCATTAGAGAAGACACAGCTGCCTGAACTGAGCACTGTCCATGTTGGTGGAGATTTTTGTGGGCATTAGTGACTGCTGCTATTGACTAGAGATAGTACCACAGAGATCCAAAGAAGAATTAAAAAAAATGTGGTTCTTCCTAATTTTTAAGCAATCAGGTTCTCAGGCAAGAGTGAGCTTCCTAAGGAATACCAAAACAGTTTGGAAGGAATTAAAGTATTGGATACCCAGAAAATAGTGGGAATGGGGCCAGAAAAATAGCCTTCTGGGATATCTTCATTTTAGCCTAAATTTGAGGTGGCCTGAGAAGCATGTGTTAAGAAATAGTTGATTAAGAGATATTGAGTTGCAAATATGCTATCATTTGTATTAATATATAGGCTGATATAGAAACACATGCACACACAGAGGAATATGGTATATCACTGGAAACTGGCTGGTTCTTCTCTCTGTTCTGTAGTTGTGAGTGGAAAGGAGTAGAGGGATAGACCTGGAATGTGGACAAAAAGAAAGTGTAACCAATCTCTGGTTAGAAGCACCAGTGCAGAACTAAACACTTGCACCATCATTTTGAATAACAAATAGTGATAATAGCCTAACAAAAACTCCCGGTTTTCCTTCTCTGTCCCCATCAAGATTAATAAAGACTTTTGCAATGACTTGGTGCAGAAAGGAATCTTTTTTCACATGCAAAATCGACTTTTGTCTCCTTGTGGTACATAGGGGCTACTTTAAATAGTGAATAAAAACATAGCTACACTTGTATGACATACTCATCACAGCTTCTCTCTTACCTCTAGGAAATTTAATTTTTAAAAAATAGAATCTTAAGACCATGATATAACTTATGAGTATTTCATTAAAATATGTTATATTTCTTTAGATTTTTCCCTCTTTCCTCTTTCTATTCACAATTCTAGGCTTCTTAACAGAGGTAAACATCTTCTACTTATAAGTTTCCCAAAGCATGATACCACTCCTTGATAAAGACAGAGACATGGGGCCCATCCATTTCTAAGCTACCAGGCTTTTAGTTCTATTGTTTGACTTAAAGCCAGCATAAAACCATGTAATAACAAACTATGTTCTTGTCTAATTCTGTTTCATGATTCTAAAGAATCTGCTCAACCAGATTAGCACCTCAGGAACTTAATTCCAAGGTACAACTGAAGAAGTTACTCTTGTATGCTCAGTGACGTTTCTGGTTGGAAAAAAACACTTAAACATTCAGAGTTGTAAATTTCTTGTAGAAATTGTTCCCTTTATATTTCTCCGAATAACAAAAGGGAGAACAACTGCTGTCCTTTCTCAAAGAACTAAAAAAGGTATACACTTGCAGGTGAAATAGGTTGCCTTTCTTATGTTGAAATGAAATTGCTATCTATGTGCTCAGCAGCATATGTAAATAGCAGATTGAAACTTGGTCACAGAGAATTTTCTGTTCCCGACAACATCTGTTATACTTGACAGATGCTCCCGTGCCAACATCACACCAAGTAAAGTGAGACTACATAGAAAGTGGAAACTCCCAGTGTTTTATCTTCTTTTCTGAACAAAAACAGCATGAACTCAAAAGCTGTATTCCAAACTGAATAATCTATATATACTGTTTGTACCTTATAGATATAAAGCATGTGTCATTTCAATGATTAAAATATCAGGTTCCTCACTCCATGCTTCCTGACAGACAGGGGTCTGGTTACTTAACCTTACATTTGAGATCTAACATTTTTAAATGTTTTCATTTTTTCTATGACTATCAGAAGAAAGAAACAGAATATTTAAAAAGTGTGAAATATTTATTTCCAATCATGAGATTAACATCATGATGCTAGTAAATGTATATGCAAAGAACATGAACAATAGAATACCTCTAAAGGAAATGCAAATAATAATCAAAAATTAGAAATTGCCAATTAAAACAAAACAGGGTATAATTTATAAGGAGTACATTTTAAAATATGACACCAAAAGCTACTGGTAGTGCGTTAAACCCTAGTACTGCTGAATTGATTGCAGAATGGCCAATTTATATGGCCATTTTTGGAAAACAATTTGGTAATAGATATCAAGTACCATAAAAATGTTTATAAGATTCACTTTAGTAGGAATCTGTTGGTTAATTCCTTGATATGCACTACAAACTTCTTCCACAAAATTCAATCTTAGAGAAACTGGAGAAGAAAAAGGGAAATACGAATTCCAGAAATAAATCAATATCTTAACAATCCTTTCAGAGCATGGGATGTGTGTAGAGTTGTTTTGTGTCTGGAAGATGAGTGGTTGTAGACTTATGAAAAAGAGAGCAGATTGAAGCAGTAGTCAGAGGGCATGTTGGAGGCAATCTTTTTATCTTAACTTTTTAATTGAAGTATTACATATGTACTGGAAAATATACGAGGTCAATAAATTATCACAAATATATACACCCACGTATCTACCATGCACATCAAGACACAATATGACCAGCATCAGGTTCAAGACAGAGACTATTTCCAGAATCTGGAAGCCTTCTTGATCCATCCAGTTTACATGACCCAGAAAGGACAATAGCTAAGTTTGGTTGTTTTTAAAATTCATATAAATGGAGTCATATTCTTTTGTATTTGGTACATTTAGCTGAAAATTATGGTGGAAAGGTTTTGCCATCTAATTGGAAGAAGCAGTAGTTTTATTTTTTAGATACTATATAGCATTCCATTGTATGCATATAGCATCCTTTTTATCCTACTTGTATTGCACACTTGGGTTGCTTCTAGTATTTGCTGTTATGAATGAAAAATTGCTATAAACTTCCTTGTAAATATTTTTCTGGTGTGAATGCACATTTAATATCTTGGGTCTATACCTAAGAGAGTTAAAATTTGTGTCTTTTCGGGGAGAAAATAAGATAATGATAAGTTTAAGACATCAATAAAAATAAATGAAATGAAAATAAATAATATAACAAAGATTTTGTTTCATATAAATATGTGTGTGTAAAAGCACAAAACTTGCTCTATCCAACAGAAAGTGAGAATGGAGAAAGAAAAGAGCAGAAAGAAAATTCTGTAAATGGAAAGTATGAACTAAGATGGCAAGGATAAGTTTTTAAATAACAAAGTAAATACAAATGGGTTAAATTTAACAATTCATGGACAGTGATTACCAGTTTTATTTTTTAAAGTATACAAGAACTGATAATACAAATAGGGTACTTTTAGGTCAAAATTGGCATTGTAAAGGTTGAATATAAAAGTTTGAAAAATTATGCCAAGTAAATATGAATTAAAAGATGCTTGACAAAGTAACATCTGATAAAGTAAAATTTAAAGCAAATAATACAAAGCAAAATATACCATGAAGTTCAAATATAAGGGGGGAGGAGGAGAAAGGAAAAGAGAGAGAGGAAGAGAAAATAAGAGAACAAGAAGAATAAAATCATAAACATATATATGCACACACACAAAATATTATATCTTCAAAATGTATCAATTGATATAATTGCAAAGAAAAAAATCTATCACTAGTAGCATTTAGTAATTTTAATGTCCTGCCATAAACTAAAAGTACATGCAGGAAAACCTGAAGCAGCAACACCAAACAGTTCAACAACACACTACCATAATATTAAAATATTAGAAATTAGTAAAATTCTGCTGTAACAGAGAATAAACAGTGTAGCAATATCAGAATTTTTATAAAAATGGACTCTGCATTAAGCTAAAGAAACCTTCATCAATGCAAAAGGATTAATAACAGGGTCATGCTTTCCTGCCCAATGCAGGAATGTTAGATATTAATCATACAAAGATAGCTAAAAAATCCCATATATTTGGAAGCCAGAAAAATTATATCTAAATATGCCATATGTAAGAAAAACTGCCAATGAAAATTAATATATATATGACTAATAATAAAGAAAAAACACTATAGTTCAGTGTTTCTGAGACACAGCTAAAACACGAAAAACCAGTGTGCAAGTGGTTGAAAGGGGAAAATCTAGAAGGAAAGCTAAAAAAATGTAAGATGGGTCTGTATAACATAGTGAAACTTCATGTAAAATATGAATATTGGTGATATTGCATATATAAGACTATTTTTACAAGATATAAATACACATAAACTAGGAAGAGGGAAACAGAATAGCAGCTATGTACAGCAGGGGAGGCATAGAAGATTGAGAGGTGATGAGCTTTGTTTTGTTTTTATTATTATTATTACTGGAATAATGAAAATGCTGCAGGAATGATTGAAGAGATGAATGCACAGCCATGTGATTGTAATGTATGCCATTGATTGTACACTTTGGATGGATGGATGCTTTATTAATCTGTATCAATAAAATTGATTCATTAAAAAAAAGCATGTAGGAGATAAATTATGCTGAACTTTATGTCCACTGTGAAAACATTTCCTTTTATTCTAAAACAATATTTTGTAAAATTTCTCTCATTTTTTCACATTAATACATTAAGTAAATTTATTTATTTATTTTTTATTTTTTTAAAAAAGATATTTACACATGAATAACTTTAAATGCAAAGAAATTACTACTAACTTTTGGGGCAGGCATTTAGGAATTACGAAAATACATTCTGTCTCACTATATGTTTCTTTAACTCTATTGTATCTTAGCAGGATTTCACATTTCAACATTACAACTTGTATTAATACTCTAAAAAATCAGTATGCAATCTCAATCAAGATTTTAGCTGGACATCATGAGAAACTACATAAACTTTCTCTAAATTAAAAATAATGGGGAATGGATGTGGCTCAAATGGTTGGGCATCCGTCTCCCATATAGAGGGACCCGGGTTCGATCCCCCGGACTTCCCGGTAAAAAAAAAAATAAGCCCTTTGCAGAAAGAAACACACTTATGCCTTTAGAATGGTTGTCTATAAGACAGGATAAAAGAGAGAAAATACAAAGGGAAATATATGCTTTGTTCCAGTAATTCCACTGATTTAATTCAATAACAAATTAGAATATATATCATATATGTAAATAATTCAGAAGAAAATATATGTATACAAACGGGTTTATTAGTGAATTGTCTATAATGAAGATATATCGCCACCCATCTAAGTGTCAAAGTACAGAGGAAGGCTTAGAACTATGCTGTAATAACACAGTGAAATGTTGTGCCAGTATTAAATAACAGTGAAGGTTACATAGATGAATCTGGTAAGTTTTTTTGTTTGTTTGAAGAAACAATTATTTTAGATAGAAATAAATGTGTTTCATAAAAATGCATTTAATATTTTTTGTGATTTTAGAGACCCTAGTCTTTGTAAATTGGATGGTAGACATACAAATAAGAATAAACATAAATCAAGCATGATATAAACATTAATTAGAATGACATTAAACTACGTTTTCACCTTTTATATTCTTCAAATACAATCATAATGTTGTCTTGAAAATTAAAATGTAGAGAAAATAATTTGAGTTTGAAGTCCTAGTTTAAAGTTCTAGGGGATTGCTGTAAGAAATTAATGAAAAAAAAAGATGAGTGGCACAATATTGGTAGAAAACTATTCAATTGTCAACTAATCATACAAGTGGAAATGCTGAAACATGGTCATTGTATATGTAGTAACTTCAAATTCCATCTCCATTATTCCTCATGCCCATTTATAGATATCAGCCTCATGAGCTTGGTGTATCCTGCACATATTCTATTGAATTCCATTCAGTAGGAATTTATGGTGATCCTACTGAAAAAAGGGTTGGATTAATCAAAGCAACACAACTGCTTTCCTTATCATATTTACAACCCACACCTTACTGAACACTTACTACGTGTTAAGTCCTATGCAACAATTGTGCACAATATTTTATATTTAAATTATGGACAACCAAGCACATAAAAGCATGGCATGGACAGTGATGAAGAATAGAAATTCATGCATGCCTTTTGCACAGCACACATTGGTATTAATTGTAACTAACACAATAAAGAAGTTGAGTAATGTGTTGGCTAATACTGCATTACTGGCCTAATGCAGTGCCTCCAACTCATGTGCCATAGAATACTGGTATACCAAGAATGCATAGACATTTGCTTGCATAGTTTTTAAATATAACATATTTATTTTGCTGCCACTGATTATACCCATTGCCATGGCAACCAGTCATTTGAAATGTTGCTCTGAGCAGGTTATGTGACTCGGTGTAGATCATGAATTTACAAGAAAATGTGTGAGAGAACTTTGCATCTTGAAGGAAGCAGAGGCAGTGAGCAGTTCTAGTAAAACAGCAAAAACAGGGCTAAAGAGCAGTGATGGAAATGGCTTTGCTAGACATACTAGGAGACATTGCTATGCTTTAATATTGATAGTGTGGTAATTATTGCTGACCTCTTTAGGTGTGTTTTACTCTGTTGATCCCTGCAAAAGAAACACCAAAATACCACTTTTAAGAGAGTGTCTTAGTCTAAATAAAATGAGACTACTGGGTTAAAGAAAGCCCTAAGTTCATTTTCTTATAATATGGAGATCCTTGCTGGCAAAAAGAGCAAACCAACCACAATTAAAAAAAAAACAAACAAAAAAAACCAACAAACAAAATAAATTATCTTTATATGCTACAAAATCTCCTTCCTCTTATAATTAGCTGAGCTCTAATCCCTGTTTTCCCCATTATTAGAAAAACCATCTGTGCCTGACATCAAGGCTTCACAGTGGCTTTCTGTCTCTAGAAATGTCCCACTATACATATACACGTTCACACATATGCTTTATTTGCAGGTCTGTGAGAATTAACTTTACTCATCAGGGAATAAAACTTGAAGAGATGAATTAGCATTAAATTCTCAAAGAGAACAGATGAATGTTTACTGAGTTCCAATATAGCTGAACCAGATTGGTTAACTAGGCACATCAAGAAGCCCTAGTGGCCATGGCACATTTCACAACATCTGCAACCCCAGAGGCAACTCCAGAATTGACACGAAGCTAGAGCTGCAGGTGAGCAGCCTGATTAGAAAGTTTGAATGGAGATTCCTTTGTAGCTGGTTTGAGTGGCAATCATGCTTAAATTGTTTATTGCTGGTGGCTTGGGAAATTTCTGATGGAAATTGTATCAGGCATTAAAACTCTATGTTTCCAATTAACCCATCGACATTTCTACTGGTTAAAATTTATTTACCTTTTGTGTATCTATGACCCTTTCAAGACCTGAGCTTCTAGAAAGTATTGTGATTTTATACTAGTGTATCTCCATTAATTAAGGATAGGATTGCTTTAAACTATCTTTTCTTAAAGAATGTCTTACATTGTTTTCAGGGGAGATTTTTGAGGATATGCTGAAATGTCGCAAATGGTACATCCTTCAGAAATAAGAATACAAGGAAACCATATCTCTGCCAGAGAAAATACCAACCCAAAAGTCCCAAACAGGTTATAGAAATGTTAGTATCAAAGCCACAGGTGATATATGTGTTCAGAAGTATGTGGAGAAATATACAGATCTTTCTACTGCCAAGAATATTTAGGGTACTCAGAGCTGAGACTACAGTGATTATCTAATCACCAGTATAAAATCTTTAAATCATGAGTATTACACCTTTTAAATTACATGATAATTGTATTTAAAGTTGTAAAAATGAAGCACAAACCACAACTGGACCTTGAGAAAATAATTTGCCATCTCTGGAGAGCTTCCACAACTGTTGTGATAAATTCAGAATTTATTAATATCACATTAAGATTATTAATCTGAGATCACAGACCTCTGATTAAGAATCTCCGCTCTAAGACCTCCCTGTGACAATATTTCATAGTAGTTGAGGTTAAAGGAAAAAAAAAGATTGGCCAAATGGCAGTGCTCAGCTCCTAATCCAAGAAAGCAAAAGACTCTAGATTCATGAAAGAGATCAAAATAGGAGAGTTTAGGTAAATAAACTGGGAAAGGTTATTTCTTTTTTATTCAGCTATAGATACTATACTCTTCAAAATTTGTCCTGAAGGATTTGCGTCTCTTTTGGCCAATGCAATTGCCATTCAAGTCTCAGTTAAATATTCTTTACTGCTTTGCAAAAGAAGAAAGAATAAGCATGCTGGGAAGGGAAAAATATGTATATTAACACTATATGCTTATATGTTACATGTGTATCTTGGATATTACACATAAAGTTTGGGTATTTATAAGCACATACACACACACCATGGCTACTGATTGACTTGTAAAAACAAGGTTTATGTCCTTTTTGTTATTATACCTCAATCATAATGTGCACTCAGTAACTGAATGAATGAATGATTGACTTGAAGCATAGCACCTGACATATGGAAGAAATTTAATTGATTTTGAATAAATGTATACATATGAATTAATTAAAGATTGTATCCTCCTCATCCTAGTCCCAGATACCCAAGTCAGTTGCTCAGGCAGCCATGCTTCACCTATTACAACCCATTCTTTCAATACCTTGATACCCTTTGAGTGAAAAGAAAACATGGGTATAAACCACCAGGACACAATTCCTGCATTAGACACTTACTTGTACATTCTCATTCAGATTCTCCCATCTCATCTCCACCCCTCTCTCACACCAACTTCCACTCCTAATTTCAAATCTTCACTCTAGTCATAGAGTCCACTGAAGTGGACTCTTTTTTAAGTCCTGTAAAACTCATAGCTGTCTCTCTCCCACTTGTCTCACTCTCAGATTATTTTCTTTTTTTCAATGTCTTTCATAGTCAATCACATAACTAAATTTTGCCTTCTCTTTTCTACAGGATTAAGAGCAAGGTGGTTAATATACTCATATGTCAATCTCAAAAACGTCCATCCATGCGTCTTACCATCAGTGGGCTGGACCCTGATGAGGAGGCAGTCCCAGCGTCCTTGCCACCGGACTTTGCTTTGTCAGTAACCACTTACAGGAAACATGATGAAATGACCACAGTGCTTTCTTCAGACTTCCCATTAGGAGCAGGAGGGAAAGATGCCTTCCATTCCTCTTAATATAATAAAACTAAAAAAAAAAAAAAAAAAAAAATCCCACAATAGAACAACAGTTTTAAGATGGTTTTTAATAAAGAAAAAGTCTGTCAATTCTCAGCCAATTTTCATATATCAAATGAATACATAGTTTTTCCTTTTTCTGCACACAAAAACATTTTACATAGCTCTAGTTATTTTGTTAAAAATTACTTTGTATTTCACCTTTTCATTATGTTTTCAGATTGGAACATATTACTCTAAATACTGAATTTCATTCTATCTCAGTGAATTGACGTTGGGCACAGTGTATAAATTTTATTATGATTCAGAAGAATAGCATATTCCTTTGATTTGGCTGCTTCTACTGTTTATTGTGATAGTACCCCATAGTTCCCTTGCTGTTTCTCTTATTATGTACAGTATAAAGAAGTATTGTAATCATTTATTTACTTTGTATTTTCATCACTTGACAGTAGGCAACATGAGGATAAGAGCTGATATTGCTTACCATTAACTAGTATAGTGTCTAATTAGTAAAAGAGTGTGCTTAGTAGATATCTACTGGTAATAAATTGAATGAATAATGATCCATGCTCTTTATCACATACTCAGTAATGGAATTATTGAGTTAAATGGTTTGCTTACTTCTATTAGGGCTTACAACGTGTGATAATGTTCTTATTGTTTTAAGATGTAGCAATAGGCAATTGCTATAAACTGCATATAAGGTACTGGCATGGGGTATTACATCACATTCAATTTAGGAGGGATAAATCAGGGTTTTCAAGTTGTCATAATTCAGTGTTGACTCTTTAAAGAACTTGTACTGCTTTCTGAAAGGAAAGAAATCAACCTCAAGAGATTATGAGGTTTTGGAGTATAACAGTGTGTATGAGCAAGATTTCATTAATGTCATTTTGTTCTGTCACTCTTATATTTTAAACTCATCATTTCTTTCTATATATAGTATGATGCCTTGAATATTGCACTAACTTTATTTTTCTATTAAGCCTAACTATATAGCTGTAATTGTGTTCCAATGAAGCCTAGCTAATTTCCACTCATATTATATTCATTCCACAGTAAACCTCACAAAAGCTGAAAAAAAAAAAAAAAGATTGAAAAGATTGGATGCATTTTTATCAGGCAAGAGTTATACACAAAGCAGGCAAGCAATATTAGCATATAATAGAGAAGCATTAAAATGCAGAAAATTTAAACAAAAAGTGATATTTTGTAATAAAATAATCCATAAATAAGTGTGACAAATATGTTATTTAAAATATTACTGAGTATAAGCAAAGTTTTGCAATTCATTCTGTGACACAATAATAATATTGATGCCAAAACATAACAAAGAATAACATGGAATAAGAAATTATTTCAAATTTCGCTCGAGAATACAGATGCAAAAATATTGCTTAGCATGACAGGAAATTAAACCCATTAGCAACAAACAATAATAGAGCTTGATCATCTAGGTTCCTTTTGCTACTCAATCTGCAGTGTCAAGAAAAATTCCTGCTATTAAGGAGGTGCTTAGTAAAGAAATGACAAATACATGAATAAATGCACAAGTAAAAATTTGGCTTAGTAAAGCCAAACTATTTTGAACTCGAAAATAATGAGGGACATCCTCAACAAAAGAGCAAAACAGACCATACAGTTTCAGTAACTAAAAGTGAGAAACAAACAAACAGGTAACAGAATATAAAAAGGACATCATGAAAAACCCAGAATATATGGAAGTTTAAAATTCAATATAGTTATTTCAAATAAGTGGGGGAAAGGATGGATTGTTCCGTATGTTTATTAGGACAACCAGTGAATAAATATACTTGGAAAAAAATAAGTTAGACAACACATACATTTCTTAAGTCTTTATGATCTAAACATAAAAATATAAAAGTTCCAGGAGGAAATTTGAGAGACTATTTTATAAGCTTGAGGTTTGAATCACTTAGAATCCCAGCCACAAGTAAAGAAACCACTCTGAGTTTTTAATAAAGGGAATTTAATGTAGGGTGTTGGTTTTCAGATGATGGAATAATGAACAGTCCAACAGAGGACTGTGAGGCAATGCCAAGATTAGCACAGCTAAGAGCTACTCCCATCCCGGAGAAGAGACTGCGCTGCTGGAGCCAAGCAATAGACCCTGGTATCTCTGGAAGCAGGTCCAGTGAAGGAAGGGGGTTATTCTTAAAAGCTGAGGTCACAAAGGAGATGCAGCTGCTATCTGAGACGTTACATGAAAGGGAGAAGGAGAAATATCCTGCATCTCTCCCTCTTCTTGCCCTCCAGCCTTTATCCAGTGCCTGCAATGGCCAAATCTACCAGAAATCCGAAGTAGCAGAGCAGGGGAAATGCTGTTTCTTGTGAGGCAGAGCAGGAGTGGAAAGGGGGTTGGAGGATGGGCCTGAGAACAAAGAGGCAAATGGATGACATGATATAAAAAGTAAAGGAAAAGAGGACCCTAGGAACCTCATCGAAATAAACATTTGTATAGAGGACATCATGACATTTTTACAAGTTTAAATGGGAGAAAAGATTTGGACAATATATAATATTTAACAGGTTAATATTCATAATATACAAAGTGCTCCTCTGAGCCAAGTGAAATAATACAAAAACTCCAATAGCAAAATGGGCAAAAGGTAAGAACAGAGAATTAACAGAATGTATGCAAAACTAATCTATCTTCATTGATACTTCTTTTAATAATAAAATGTAAAATAATATCAGTAAGAATTTTAAACACAGAGATAATTTAAAATATTAATATCTACCTGCCAAAGTTGTAGAAAATGGGCACTTTGTTGCTATAAGTACACATTTGTACAGTCTTAATAAAACACATCTTGAGTAGCTATCATCATTTAAAATGTATGTGCTCCTTTCCTGGGAATCTAAACTTCTGAGTGCTTTTCAATGAGTAACGATCAATTGTTTAAAGGTACGTATAAAATAGGGTTTACTGTAAATTAATCGTAATATGGAATAACCGGCATCAGTAGAGGAATCATTGAACAAATTGTGGTGCATGTGTAATATGAACATTGATATATACATTGTCATAGAAGATATTCATATCAGAAATTTCAGCGGAAAATCTAGTTGTAGCAAAATGTGTGTGCACAGTGTGAATAAAGGGGCGGTGGGAACAGAGAGACTGAGTCTTGTAAAATTTCTGTTCCTGTCCTCATTTTCTATTTCATTCTCTGCCACATTCTCCCTTTTCCCTATTTGTATATGAACATTAAAAAGTCTAGAAATATATACATTAAGCTGTTTAGAGGGGTTATGTCCAGTGAGTGGGATTAGATGTAGTTTTGGAGAAAACAAGAGTTTATATGATATACTTCTATATTGTTTGATTTTCTTTACCACAATCAGTCTATAATCCTTTTTTTTTTTTTTTGTAAATTGTGGACGAATTTACAAACAGTAAAATGCACAGCTCTTTAGTGTACAGCTTGATGAATATATACCAAGTAACAACCACCCAGATCGATACACAGAATTTTTTTTTTTGAGAGGTGTATAATATTTTATTTATTGTTCTGGATTCACTTTATATATTATAATTCTTTTTTTTTTTTTAATTTCTGGTAGACATTAATAAAATTGAAAAGGTAAAATTAATGTTAATAATTTAACTCAAAATATACTAAAAAGAATAATTTAAACTTGCTCAACAACACACATGGCTAATACCTACCATAGAGGACAGCACAGTTCTAGAAGTTCTATAATTTTAGATTTTGCATAGAATATTTTTATTCCTCCAGTAAATACCTTTGCAGCCCTCAAAGTCATTATCACTCACAAATGTAACCACTGTTTCAAAACAATATGATATATAAATAGTGGAATTATGTACTAAAACTGTAAACAGATTTTTGTATTGAATGTTGTAATTTGAGGAAATAATTATTTTCTGTGTTTGCTTGTATTTTCTACTTTAATACATTAAATATACATTATTTTGTAATAAAAATAACTTTTTAAGAAGGAAGAAATACTTAATAATAGAAAAGATGAATCATGCAAGCCTTGGAACAAAAATATTAGGAGTCTTCTTTAAAGGCAAAACAAAAACAAAAAAACAATCTAGCTGGCCTCTGACTTTCCAGTAAAAATATGAAGCCCTAAGTTGTGAGAACAGCAACTCTACAGCTCTATAAAAAAATTCTATGCACAATTTGTTTGCTCACTTATGAAACCCAGAAAAAAACTTCACAGATATGCAAGAACTCAGAAAATTTAACTTTGCAAAAAAAACCTAAATGGAGATACAATACATTCAACTGAAACACTGGTCAAAATAAAGAACTGACAAGTCAGAAATCATGTAATGAATGCAATGGTAATGAACATTTCACATACATAAAATACTTCTGAATATTTCAATAATAAAATATACTGTGGTTCTTATAATTCATTAATAACATCACATTATATACAGTGGAAATAATTTCCTGGCAATATACTGGAATACAATTCCAGAATAGGGAATTTAAAACTAGGAGGGGCTAGGTAAGAGAGAAAGGAAGTAAAATGTCAATGTGAGTGGACAAAAGGCATAAAGGCTCCATTTCAGGGTGAAAGCAAACACATATTTTTTTCGGAAGTGCATAACCTAAGAATGATAGTTTATTTACATTTACATATAATATTTATATATGTATTTATAAAGTAAATCATATATATATGTTTGTGTTCATAAAAATACATATATATATTTAATAATATGTAATATATGCATAAACAGATATCTGGAGTGGTGTTCTCCAAATCTTCATGCAGATTGTTAATATCAGTGATGTGGTTTTAAATGAATTTTAATTTCACCTACGCCTTTTTCTGCATTTTAAAATTTTGAACATGTATTTTACCGAAATGAAGCTATTTCAAAATATTAGTGTTATATATATATATATATATTTTTTTTTTTATTGTGGGGAATTATATATAACAAATAATTTACCATTTTAACAATTTTAAGTGTACAAGTCAGTGACGTTAACTACATTCACAATGTTGTACAACCATCACCGATATATATTTCCAAAAGTTTTCATTACTCCAAGCAGAAACTCTATACCCATTAAGAAATAACCTGCATATCCTCCTTCCCCAAACTTTAGCAACTCTAACCTACTTTCCATCTGTATGAATTTTCCTATACTAGATATTTCATATAAGAGGAATCATACATATTTTTCTTTTTGTGACTGGCTTATCCCAGGGTTTATCCATATTGAGGCAAGTATCATAACTTCATGAAGGTCAATATCATTAGTCATTAAGGAAATACAGATCAACCACAATGAGATAACACTTCACACCAAGTAAGATGGCTACAATAATAAATATAGAATGCAAAAAATAAAATAACACGTATAACAAGTGTTGGAAATTATAAAGTAGAAATTGGAGTCCCTGTACATTGCTACTAGAAATGTAAGATGGGGTAACCACTGTGGAAAATAGTTTGGTGACT
Source organism: Tolypeutes matacus (assembly GCA_026826555.1). Taxonomy (NCBI): domain Eukaryota; kingdom Metazoa; phylum Chordata; class Mammalia; order Cingulata; family Chlamyphoridae; genus Tolypeutes; species Tolypeutes matacus. The sequence continues at coordinate 10,417,104 of JAKSZT010053813.1, forward strand.
CATCAAAAATTAAACAGAACCATCATATGACCCAGGAACTCCATTCCTAGGTATATACCCCAAAGAATGGAAAACAGGGACTCAGATAGTTGTATGTCAATTTTCATAGCAGCATTTCTTCACAATAGCTAAAAGGTAGAAACAGCCCAAGTGTCCATCAACAGATAAATGAATAAGCAAAATGTGGAATATTCATGCAATGGAATATTATTCAGCCATAAAAAAGAATGAAGTTCTGATATATCCTTCAGTTTTGAAAGAAAATTTCACTGCTATTGAACTCTTAGTTGTAGGTATTTTTTCTATCAACACTTTAAAGATTTCACTCTACTCCTTTTTTAATATATTTTTTATTATTTTATTTTTAAAATCATTATAAACTTCATTTTAAGAGATGTTTTAGATGACAGAGAAGTTACATCAAAAGTATAGGGGATGGAAAAATACAAAACAAAAACAAAAATAAAAAGTATAGGGGATGGAGTTAATAACTAGAATATAGGTCACCAAAAAATAGAATGAGGGTAGAGAATGGAAAGCTGAGGGTTATGTGCAGAATTGGTAAGAAGATTGTTTGTAAATCTTTAGAAATTAATAGAAATGGCTAAAGCATATCATGGTATTTGTAACTAGCAGTGCTATTGTATGGGTAGGACAGTGGTTGAAAGGGTAAGTCTAAGGTCATGTATAAAACTGTAACATGGGATTGTACAAGATAGTAAAACCTCATGTAAAACACGAATATGGATGATATTGCATGTATAAGACTGTTTTTTACAAAATATAAATACAAATATACTAGAGAAAAGGAAAAAGAATAGCAGCTGTGTACAGCAGGGGAAGCATAGAGAGATTGAGAAGTGAGGAATTTTGTTTTATTATTATTATTATTATTATTGGAATAATGAAAATGCTCTAAGAATGACTGAAATGATGAATGCACAACTACATGATTTTACCAAATACTATTGATTGTACACTTTAGATGAATTTATGCTTTATTAATATCTACCAGTAAAATTTATTTGTTAAATTAAAAAGTTTTAAAAATTCAGTGACAAGAACAGGGCATGTATTTGTGTGTAGTATGCTCTTGATCATGTAAAGATGTATATAGATAAAAGTAGAAAATGATTAAAAATAGGATTAAGATAATTTTAAAAAATTTTCTCTATTCTGTAATCTAATCTAATTTTTCTCTAACGATCATACTTTCCTTTACCACTAGAATGTGCATTTTAAAAATTCATCTGCTAGGAATGAAATGTGCATCTGGAAGTACAGCACAATGGAAAAAGGTGGCAAATAACCATATAGCTGACAGTAAATACCAAATTTTCCATGTAATATGCCAAGTTCTTAGTTTTGTGCAATAACTCATGCACACAGAGTCCCATCCATAAAATACCTTTCATTCTCTTTCTAGAAGAATTGCTCAGCAGTGAAGACACAGACTAGAAACTTAACATCTCATAGCAAAAACATCAGTTTTGTGCTTCATTTAATTTATGACTTCATAGCAAATCACTGAATCTGAGATAATGTCTTTACATTCTTATTAGTTTAGTGAAATATCTAAAACAGCCCAGTTGAACCTTTAGCAGATGGCAGGCCTCAGACCCTGAAATGGGATTATGGTTCCTTCTTGGCTAGGGAGTGGCCAGATGGGAATCATTTTAACATACCTTCAGGGCAGAGAATGGCTGCTCAGCAGTTTCATGGAGCCAAATGTGTTTGAAGTGCACATTCTAGTGCCAGCTAAATCAATTACCGACAACTTACCGAGTCATGGAGTGTCTGGAAATTGCTCTTCACCTTTGCCTTCATTTGCACCTGCCAACTCCTTGCAGAACAGAAACATCCCAAATGAGAGTGATCAGATGGGGACCACATGCCGGCTTTCTGATGAGGCTTTGAAGCCTACAGATGGGTTATGGGATTATCAGGTCTTAAACTGAGTCTCTTTTTCTTTGCATTGTATCTCCATCACATTACCTGGACATTGCAGGTGTCTAATACGTGGTCAGGGTTGTTCTTCAGCAGGTTGGCCTTACGGTAGCTGCAGACATGTCCACAGAGGGAGCAGCATATGCTGAACATTTTAAAAGTTCAGCAAAATGTTCAGCAGAAGACTAACTTCCAGCTTGTACCGAATCAGGATTAGACTATGAGCTGGGGCCTTTCCCTCAACTACAAAAATCATCTAAACACAATCTGGAATTACATTGCTTTCATACATTCTTGTGATTCAGCCAAGCGTTCATTTACACATACAGAGCACATATATTTTCTTCTGTCAGTTCTGTTTATTCCTTACTATGATGGGTGATGTCTTGATTATTTTTTGTTGTCTTTGTATATCAGGTTAACATTAGCTGTCATAACTAGCAGTGGTTTAACATTTTAAACATTTATATTTAGTTGAAATTTAAGGTGTAATATGAATGTTCCTACATAGAGGAGATGTTTTCTTTTACATATTGATTTAGATATTCAGGCTTCTTCCAGCTTGTGGGTCTGTTATCTCCTGGGGCTCCCAGCATTCAACCTGTGAGAGGAAAAAGGAGAATGAAAATGCCTCAGTCCATTCTTATAAACTCTAAACTGAAACCTATACATTCTAGTCCCATTTTATAGGCAGAAACTAGTCACGTGGGCTTACTTGGATCTAGATAGGACTGGGAAATGTAGCTCCTTGCTGAATCGTTGCCACTTAGTACCTTCTGGAAGGTGGAGCATGACTTTTTGGTGCTTTGAGTCACCACTGCCAAAGTGACTCAGACTGGTATCTTGTCAGTATTTGGTAGTCTTTGACAGATGGTGTGTCAAAGGCCCAATCCCTTTCCTTCTCAGGCCAGAACTTTAAAGTGGATTAAGAGATTAGAGGGAGGAGACTTATGACTTTCTTCTAACCATCGCAAGTCCCATAGTGGTGGTGGGGAAAAACCCATTGCTGTCTCCCTTGGGCATCACCTAGTTAGAACATTAGGTACTCCACTATTGGTAGCCTTAACCAGTATTGGTCATCTTTCCCACTATTTTCCTGTATAGATAGTTCTTACTAGTTTTGGTCTTAAAATCTTTTACTGAGGCAGCCTCAAGTACTGGACTTTGACACTAAACAACAATGACAATAAAAGCAACAGCTCGGTTTGGCATCTTGTTCTATAGCTTAGAGGTATACAACCTTGGGCAATTCAGTGGAACTGAGTTGTGAATGCTCCATCTTCAAACCGGTGGTGAAATATTTACTTTGGCACTCAGTAAAAGGTGTGTGTTTTCTCATCTAGGTAATAACTAAAATAAATTATTCAGAAGTCAAGTGTCAGTAAAATTTAAAGTTATCCTCCGTTGGGAGTGGATGTAGCTCAAGTGGTATGAGGTCCTGGGTTCAATCCCTGGTACCTCCTAAAAACAAACAAACAAATGAAAAAACCAGCTTTCATTGGGGAGCAGATGTAGCTCAGTGGTTGAGTGCCTGCTTCCCATGTTTGAGGTCCCAGGTTCAATCCCCAGTAACTCCTTTAAAAAAAAAAAATAAAGTCACCCTCTGGTAAGGATCTAAACAGAATCTAAAGTCAGCAAGCTATAGGGTTCATCACAATCTCAGGATGACAGCATTAGCCTTTTATAAAAGGAGAAAAATACTCCTAAGAATCTACCTTAGTGCTCTTGTGACATTTTTCTGATAAACTACTTTGAAGGCTAAAGATGAAGGAATCAAGAGAAGAGTGAGAATGGATATCTCCAACTATTCTCCATAGGAATAAGAGCTATTCTGGAGTCTGATCCCTTTTGGCTGACTAGACATCCTCTTCAGGCAGGGCAACTGCTGTTGCTTGCCACTGTCTTTCATGGAGAAGTGTCCTATGGTCTCAGTGGCTGGTCCTATCTCCTCAGTCTAGAGGTGTGGAAAGAGTTGTTTTTCAGCATAGAAACATTTCATCCCATTCATAAGTACTGTGTGCTATCTCATACCAGGCATTGTGCTTGGTTTTTAGAATAGCAACTGTAGATAAGACAGCTTTGTCTTCTTGAACTGCTTATTATTAAGCTTTGTTTTCTTGAAGAAAGTAGCTTTGCCTTATTGTCCCTCACATTCAACATGTTCAAAAGTGAACTCCATAACAATAGGTAGATTTATTTTAAAAATTCAGTCATTAGCTTCATAGGCGGGAGTTATTTGGTTAAAAGGGGGCCTGAAAATTACATTAGCTTCAATCTCCGCAAATCCTGGCTTCACCCCATGCATACAAATCTTTCCCTCTCTCAGTGTTATATTGACTCAGAATGAATGGAACTACTACCCACCCAGTTACTTTAACCAAATACCTTGATATTTTCCTTCACTACGCTCTCTTCCTTACTCCTCTCAGACAAATCAAAAATTGCCACTTTTAACTCCTAAATTCATACAAGTCTATTATTCTATATTTCTGCAAAATCTATCCTATTCAGACCTCCATTTTCTCTTGCCTGGATGAACACAATGGCCCCTAAGTAGTTTTTTGAAGATGCCTTTTATTCCTCTATTGGAAGTGTATCATAGAAAATGATCTTTATAAAAAATGAAATCTGATAGAATACTTCAAAGGCTGCCATGTCTTTCAGGATGAAATCCAGGAATCTTAGCACCGCTTGCGAAGCTCCTCATGATCCAAGTCCACTTTAATTCTCTAGCTTCAGCTCTTATCCCCTGTATGCTTGGTGCAATGCCCAATTCCTGCTGGTTTGTGCTCCATCTTCATATACTAATTGCACTCATTCTTTAGGTCTCAAATTTCATATCACTTCCACCAAAAAAAAATGTCCTTACCAAAGACCAAATTTCATGTGCCATCATTATAGCTCCAATCTCACTATATTCCATTTGTCTACTTTAATTGTATGTATGTATTACCCATACTATTCCACTTCTCAGAATTTGAGTAGTGGCCAATATTGATTAGAATTATCTAGGCACATATCAGACTCCCCTGGGTGATGCCTCACTGAAGTAATTCAATCAAAGTCTTCCCAACTGAATCCAATCTAATCAAAGGGTCCCATACCCACAGGAATGGATTAGCTTTAAGAACATGATCTTTTCTGTGATCCTCAAAAAGCTTCAAACTCTCACAGTAGCAAGGCTGTATATATTTGTATAAATGAGAATTTATACAAATTTTACATCCCTTCCTCAAGCTTATACTCCACTGCATAGATGATTTCATTCTACCTTGAATGACCATTAGTGCTTTATTACAAGTTCAAGTGGACTAGACATTATGAAGTCCTGTATGTTACTGTAAGGAAACAAGAATAAAAATACTAAAATAAAAAACAGAATCAAGTAATTTCTATGACTTAAGTATAGGAAAATAATCTAAGGATCCAGTGGAAGGAGAGATGAATTCTGATTGTGGAGTAAGTTTGTATCTGGTAATATGGCAGGAGCAGTATTACAACCTTGATATAAATGACTAATAGCATACTTACAGGCTAACAGGTTTAGAAAGGCATTTTTGAAAGAAGGAAGAGAAAGACAAGCCACAGAGCAGGAAAGTAAAAATTCAGGCATGCAGGATGATTAGAGCACATGCTATGCAGAGGACTATATTGGCATGTTAGAATAGAAGAGTTGGAGAGTGAGCCAGATCACTGAAAGAACTTGATGATTTACCAGAATTTCTACAAGGGATAAAGACAATGTTGAGCTGTTGCACTTGGAAGGGTAGGTTGGGCCATTATTCCAGAATATTGGTTTGTCCACTTTCATTGCATTCACTTTTGTGTTGTTATTATATGCGTACAGGAAAAAGCAAATTGGAACTCCCGTTATTTACAAGGAGAGTAAAGTAAACACCTACTATGTGCCAGCACTGAGTTAGGCACTTGAAATGTGTCATGTATCTTAAAACAGTTCTAAACTTAAATTCACTTAAGCTATTTGCTTAGCAGTTTGATCTCCACACTCTAGTGGAAACTGATTATCTGATAGTAGACCTATAAGTGTGATTTCTACAAGTGCTAGTCCTGGGAATACATTCTTTTTCTATTTTGAAAATCGAAACTATTCAGGTTAATCTGTAGACCACTAGATAATATTTACACTGCCATCTGAGGTTGTCCGACACTAATAATACAAAACCACAAATCTTAGTTTAGAAAGGAGTATTTTTATCATCACAAATACTGTGAAATTTGAGTATCTATTCAATAGATATGTCTATAGATATTTATAATCCATTTATTACTATTGCATGTTTCAGAATTAAAGTTTTCTGATAAATAACCCATGTATTATATCTATTAATATTAACCTCATTTTCACAATGGATTTATAAATTGAAAATATGTTTCTTTTCAAATATTAAGAAATAAACTTATAGTAAAACGTCAATTCCATATAATTAGAGAAACAAAACTGATTTCTAGTAAATCTTCAGTGAACTCAGAATATAAAATACCAAACAGAGTATCTTCTTTTTTCTGCTTTAATTATATGCAGATATTTAAAGCTTTCTAATAAATGTTGAGGTAACTGATGCTTTATAATGTAGTTCTGAAAGGTCTACTGCAGAGAGTGACTGTGAAATACGAGGAAAGATGAGAAGACAGTCAGTTCATACCTTTCCTACAGGAAAGGTTGCCAGTATAAAAATACCTTTATTGGTGATTAGCAGGCAATTTTCTTGTAGAGCTTACATAAAGCCGAATAACATTTACATAATCTCTCTAGCTAAAATGTAAATTTGCTGCTCAATCAAAATTACTCTATTGCTAAAAGTACATCTATTTTCAAACCTGCAGTTCTTCACACTGAACACCACAAATGTGAGAATTTGGCCAGCCTAGTGACTGGCAATGTCGAGAGGGAAAAAAAAAAAAGATATTTTTACCTTCTGTTTTAGAACAAAATAGAAAACGTCCTGCCACAAGGCCTAGCAGAGTATAGTAAACAACACTGGAAGCAATGTAAATGAAAAAACCGACTGTGCCTGGAACATCTCTCCCCGAAATCCCTGCTTGTCTGCATAATGTTAAGCCAGAGACGTGGGGCCACTGTGATTAAACTTCAGAAGCTGGCAGAGAGTGCCAGAGATACCTCATTTTTGTGCACAGGTGTGGAGGTGCTCATGGTCTCTGTCAGGATTTCAACAGTGACTTTACCAGACTCTGAATTTCATCCATTTCTCATAATATCCAATACAGGAAGGGAGAAACCATCTGTTGGATTACCAAGGTAGAAATAACATTAAAATGTGAGAAAATCACCATAAGGACTGACTGATTCAGTTGGACCATCACTGCAGATCTGTCGAACAGCAGAAAATTACAGATGTACACCTTCCTAATGACAGCAGTTGATCGACTGAAGTCCAACTATGTTCACTTAAAGCGCATGTGCTTATGAAAAATTTAAGTTCTTTCTATGGCTTAAATTGTCCAGTGTGAAATCAGTGTGGGAGTCAGAGATGCTGCTCATTGTAACTAAAGAACTTGATGTTGTCATGAAAATAGAGGTATCCATGTCCTGAGTCCTGCTTCACTGGAAAATGTGTTCAATGGCTATCCTTCCTAATATACTTAGAGCTACAAAATGATGTCTAAATTAAAATAGAATATGAGTATAGCCAGTAAAAGAGATGTGACTTGAAGGTCTTTAAGGTAAAATAAAAGCTGAACACAGTATGGATGCCAAGGGGTGCTGAAAGAGTGCTGTGATTATAGAAATGGTGAGACCAATTACGACCCTCATTTTTCTTTCCTGCCTTTCCCTACACCTCTGCTTCCATTTCATTTGCTTGTGTAACCTCTCTGAAACATCCACCACTCTGTTATATGCCAGGCAAATCCTCATTAGTCTTCAAAGCTCACCTCAGAGCCTGTCTATGGATGAAGCCTTTGCTGACCTTCTTAGCTATGTTTATCCCTGACCTCCTGACATTAAACAGTGCTTACTGTCTGCACTATACATTTCTGCATTTGATTATAATCTATAATGTATTTTGGTGAGCTTAAGTACAACCTCTTTTTGAAAACATCCTCTGGTCAACTCCCAACAGGCATAAGTGACCCTCCTCTTTATCTTTAACATTGCAAACTATTTTATTTCCCTGTTAGCATTTGCAACACTACTATTAGTGATTTCTCTAAGGAAATGGCCCATGTCTTTCTCTTCACTGTTATCTCCAGCATCAAGCAAAGTATCTGGCATTCTGCTCCGTAGGTGTTTTTTGAATGAGTCCTTTTCCCAGACTCTAACAGCCATAAAGATGAGCAAGGGCAAAAGCCTGGTCAAATAAAAACAAATCCAGACTTAGGTAAGGAGGGGTGTTATTTGAAAGTATTATTGCAATAAAGTAGAGAGGAATTATTGCAAGAAGAAGAGGGGGGCATTGTAAAAGAGACACTGCTCTCCTTATAAGATCTGCATGCATCTCAAAGGTCAGGCAGAAAAAGGCCTTTCTTCTGTGGAAGAGAAAGGAGACTAGAAAGAACCAGGCATGGTGAAATGGGATGAGCCATCATAGTGTAATGGACAGTTGATGTTTTCCACTGAGGTCAGTGGATTCTGTAGGGGATATTAAGGAGGGGTTGCTCTGAGTCCCAATGTTTGTTCAAGGATAGTTCAAAATTCAGGGTTCTGAGGGGAGAGGAGAAGCTTAACTAAAGTGAGGCCATGTCAAGTTAGCAGGTGTTTTGTTCAGATTGGTCAGGGTGTACAAAGAGTTCAGCTAATCATAAATGAGGCAAAAGGGGGGAATTTGGAGTATGTCTGGCCCTGTCACAGGCAAACAAAAGGGGGTATCCATATGTCTTATCTAAACCATATGGGGAAGGATATTTGTAGTAAACCATGTCTTTAGTAGTTTGGTATTATTTATGAATTCCAAAAATAGATATTGGCTTATGTTTGTAAACTGACCTGTTTGTACATTAGATTATATTGGATTCGGAGGCTTCACTTTTACTTGATTAAATAATAATTAAGACTTTGGTGGGCAGCGACTCACAGATAAAACTACACAGCAGAGCAGAGGAGTTAGTTGGAGTCTTGATGCTGGAATTTTGAGCTGGATCCCCAGAAGTAAGCACACAGAGGAGCAGAGCAGCTGAGCATGGAGCGAATCGAGCACTGGGGAAAGAGACAGAGCTGGTTGCCTGATAGTCTACAGCTGGCCTTGCGGAGAGAGCAGGGCAGCTGAGCCCAAAATTAAACAAGCCCAGGGAAGAGAGGAACCCAGGAAGCCCAAACCCTTGCAGAAGTCAGCAGCCATCTTACTCAAACATGTGGCAACAGTCTTTGGTGAGGGAATTAACCTATGCTTTATGGCCTGGTAACTGTAAGCTTCTACCCCAGATAAATACCCTTTATAAAAGCCAACAGATTTCTGATAATTTGCATCAGCACTCCTTTGGCTGACTAATACAATTTCCCAGAACAAAAGAGAGTGGGGAGATTTCATAACTGTTGCTGTTTCCCAGGAACATTCAGGTAAAGTTTAACATTGTCAGTGTAAAGTGAATGTTTGCTCACAAAGCTCATTTCTGCAGATAAAATCTCTGACATGTTGGACATATGAAAGATGGCTTAGATTTGGCTAGGCAAATAATTGGAAGACAACTGTCCAGGTAAAAAAGATGAGTGGGTGTGAAGGTCTTGAGGAAAGAAAGAGCAATGAATAATCTGGAAACTGAAAGATGTCCAGTCAAATGGGGAACAGAAATAAAATTTAAAAGTATAAGAAAATATTTATACAATCTCTGGTATTTTGAAGATATTTTGAAGATGATATTGAAGTCGAATTTAAAAAAGATGTTAGCTTTGACTAGATTTAAAAATAGAAGACTTCTATAAATCAAAGTATATTTGTGGCAGTTCTTTTCCATTTACCTCTGGCCCCTTCTTTGCTACTCTCTTGCCTTAGTGTCCCAGGAGACTGACCTCTAATGATTACAGCACTGGGCTTTCCTTACCTTTAGGCTTCTGGCCAATGGGAGGCACCAGCAGGAGACCAGAAGTCTCCATTTTCATGGCTCAGTTTCTTGTTGGACTCTGGTAACACCTTTTCCTCCTGTTGCCCATCCAGGCCTAGAATACTTACAGCTTCCTACAGTTGCTAATCCCAGGGTGTTTCATTATCCCCTGTTTGTTCCTTTAACCCTGCCTATAGCTTTTCAAACTCATTAAACTCTTTTAAATTAACTCCCTTTGGATGTGCCATCTGCTATATGCAGTGGTCCATACTGAAACATAACAACCAGAACAGTGAGTGAGAAATTTGAGAGGGGAAATGCAACCTTTGTTACAGAAGAAGAGCTTATACCAGTTTTACAGATATTAGATTATGGAGAGTTCTTAAAAAAAGATTAAGAAAAGGAAAGTGTTAGAATATCTTTAAAAAGTAGCATCACTGGATATTTGAGAAGTAAATATTTTGATGGTTGAAGTATGATGGAACTTTATTTAAACTGCTATATTTCCTGAATTTTCTACCAAGAATAGCTTTTACTTATACAATAAGGAAAAGTAACACATGCGATATAAAAAGTAAACCTCATACAAATGTGCTTTAGGCATTTTTAATAAGACGGAATTCAATATCTATGAGATTATTGATCTGACCACCATGAGCAGAGAGCAGTTCCAATGCAGTAGTGAGAGAAGACTTCTTACAGTGGAGTGAGGATGACCAAAAGATGGGAAAGAAGCAACACCCAGGGAAGACTACTCTTTTAAGTCACTATAAATTCTGTCTTGAAAAATTGCTACAGAGTCAGTCATTTCCAACTTAGTGAATCCATCACATATTGCACATGATAATTTATAAGCTTATTTCTCCATTATATGGCTGTGTCCCTATTATGAAGTCCTTGAGGGCATTTTTGTATAATGTCTGGAACAAAATATGTGTTCAATAAGTGGTACCTGAGTGTGTAAGTAAATGAATTCAGACAATCAAATAGAAAGGAGAGGCTATATGAGACTGTCCTATGTGTGGTTCCAGGAGCACTTTAAAGAGTAATTGATTCTGGGGGAAAAAATCCTAGAGCTTTATTGCATATAAGTTAGAAATTCAGGGCCTGAGTCACAGAGTGATCAGAGGAAATGGGCTAATAGGCAACACTTAATGTATGAAATTATTACCTGAGTCATTTCTTAGTTAAATTCATTTGCAACGTTGACCATAGAAGAGTTTTAAAAGTCAAAATCCTGCCCCCTCAAAAAGTGTGTAGTGTGTGTTTTTAAAGTGTTCTTGAAAATTGTGCAACTAAACCATGAAGATATGTGCAGGTATTATAAGTGCTGTGTGTGTGTGTGTGTGTGAGAGAGAGAGAGAGAGAAAGAAATAGAGCATGAAAGACAGAGTGAGAGAGTCAGGGTTCAGTCAGGGTGACAGACCACTGAGCCTTATGGAATAAGGGATTCATTATAGGAATCAGACTACACAATTGTTGAAGGAATGTTCATAATGGGTAACTGGAGGATCAGGGACAAATCATACTTTGCAGAGAAATTTGAAGCGCCAAGTTCACCTCCCTACGTGGGACTGAGGAGCGAGAGCTTGCAAAGAGACCTGTGGAAAGCTCTTGCTTCCACATAGCTACTGCTCCTGTGGGCCCATAATCAAGAGTTTGTTGGTGGACCTGGGACCCTATTGGTTAGCAAGAAGAGTTAGGGGGAAAGCTGAGGAAAGAAATTCAAGACAGAACCCTCCATGAACTCTATCTGTTTATCACCATCTCAGACCACACCCACTGGAAATAGAATTTCTTAAAAATGTTATTTTAGTTAAGGTATAATCCAACTGAATGAAGCTAGCCTTAATCCAGATTACTCCTTTAAAGGAGTAGAAATTCAGACACAAGAGGGAAAGCCATGGGAAGGAGCCAGAAGCTGGAAGTCAATGGGACCCGGAAGAGAAAGGAAAGCGCCTTGCCATGTGACCCGAAGAAAGGACACAAGCCAGGGAATCCCAAGTATTGCCAGCAGCTAGCACCAGAATGTTATAAACTTTGGGGAGACAACACCGCCTTGCTGCTGCCTCCATTTTGCACTTTTCCTCACCTAGAAACTATGAACCAATAAATTCTCCTGTTTAAGCCAACCCGTCCTGAGGTGTTTGTGATAGTAGCTCAGGAAAATTAAAGGCTCTTCGAAGAGCAATGGCTGCTGGTTCAATTTTTTCTTTTCTTTTGGCAACCTTAAACCTGGACCCAAACAAGGAAGGATGTTCGTGGAAATGTAGTTCCCCGTTAACAAACCTGACAACAGAACAATCTGAATCAGTGCGTATAACAAGAGCCTAATATCTGGCACAATCAGTGATGGGCATTGCTGTTATCATTGTGAAAGAGTAATCTAAGCACCTCTTAAAATATATGTGTATATATGTATATATATATATATATATATATATATATATAACATTTTTGTAAGCAAATACACATATATGCATATATATTTATATATCATTTTGCAAATGTTTGTATGTTTTGTGAGAATTTTGATTTTTACCCATAATTAAAAAAAAAAAATTCACATTGTTGACGCCAAACCAATGCATGGTATTTGTTTGCGCAGTGAGCAAACTAAAACATGTGGATCATTCAGATGTGTATATTTATCAAAATTCCTAAGGTCATACAAATAATATCTGTGCAATCTACTGTATGAAAACTACACCCTAATAAATAAAAAGACATTATAACAAAAAATTTAAAAAATAAATAAATTAATTAATTTAAAAAAAAAAAAAAGAGGATTAAAAACTACTTTGGAATATGTTTCATGGTAAAATAGGCACTCACATCTTAACTGTGTTCCCCACCCCTGGTTCCAGGCAACCAGTTATTTGTTTTCTCTAAGATAAACTACTTTTTCCTATTCTAGAATTTCATATAAGAAGAATTACATTTTATATGCTCTTCTTCTACATTTTGTGCTGGCTTCTTTTGCTCAGCACAATGTTCTTGAGATTCATCCAAGTTGTTGCATTTAGCAGCTCCTTTTTATTGTGGGTAGTATTCTATGTAAGGATATAATTCAATTTATTGATTGTTTCAGCTATTATGAATAAAGTTCCTATAAATATTTCTGTAAAATTCTTCTTGTGGATATTTACTTTCATTTCTCTTAGAAAAACATGAGTGAGATTACAGGATCATATGATAATTACATCTTTAGTTTAAAAGAAACTGAAAAATAATTTACCAAAGTAGTTTTATCATTCTACAGTAGCAATGTTTAAGATATTCAGTTGCCCCAAATCCTTATCAGTACTTTGTGTTACAAGGATTTATTTTCTTAACTTTAGACTTTCTAATGTATGTGAAGTAGTATCTCATTGTAGTTGTAATTTGCATTTTCCTGATGACTAATGATGTTAAGCATCTTTTTATCTGCTCAGTTGTCTTTCATATGTCTTCTTTTGTGATGTTCATTTGCTCATTTAAAAATTTTTTGTTTTTTTCCTTATTATTGAGTTTTAAGATTTCTTTATATGTTCTGGATATAATTCCTTTGTCAGACTTATGCATTTTCATTATTTTATCCAGTCTCTGGCTTGCCATTTCATTTGCATAACTGCATTTTAAGAGCAAAAGTTTAAATTTTCACAAAGTTCAACTTAGCAGTTTCTTATGGTTTATGCTTATTATTTTCTAACCAAAAAATCTCTGCTACTCTAAGTTCACAAAGAATGTTCCTTTGTGTTCTTCTAGAACTTTAATAGTTTTCACTTTCACACTTAGGTCTATGATCTATTCCAAGTTAATTTGTGTATATGCTGTAATATAAGGATTGAGGGTCATTTTGTTTAAAATGGAGATCTAGTTGTACCAGCACCATTTCTTGAATAGATTTTGTTTTGCCCCACTGAATTTCCTTCACATATTTGTCAAATATCTATTGACTAAATATTTATAGGCCCATTTCTGGACTATCTCTTGTGTCCTTTTAGTCAATTTGTCTATTACCATACTGTCTTGATTATTGTAGCTGTATAATTCTTGAAATTAGGCAATATAAACCCTATAAATTTGTTCTTTTTCAAAATGGGTGCTTATTCTAAGTTGTTTTATTTCCACAAAAATCTTTAAATTAGCTTGTCAGTTTTGCCATTGTAAAATTACTGTTTTCCCTTTTCCATATGTTATTCTTTGAAGGTAAGTCATTAAATATAGCTCTTCCTCAAGGGTAGTGGAGTGGGAATTAATTTCCACTTCCCAAAGGAGGAGAAATTCTATATATATTACTTGGAATTCTGTAGGAAAGGTTTGTCTCTTCCTCTAATTTATTTATTTTTTTGTTTTAAAGGAGCTTTAGATTACATAAATGTAATATCATGATATTATCATTGTGATATCATGCAGTATGATTCCAATGTCTCAAAAATGCCCCATATTATACTTATTCTTCCCTGTCCCTCCCCTCAGGACCTCTGGTGACCACTGTCTGTATATCAATATTACAAGTTCTTCCATTACTAGAATAACAATAAGACCACTTAGTCCCTAGTTGCATTCCCCCCTTAAATTTGTTTGTACCTCTATCTTGAGGATTTGGGGATGGTGATGCCCAAATCTGCTTCCAATTGAGAGGGGGCTTAGATCCTATGGGGCAGATAGGACTGTCTTACTTGCAGTTGAAGATACTCTCTCCTTCTTGGGTTGGGTGTTGTTTGTCATTATCCTTTTGTTAGTTTTACTGGGTGGGTCTGATGAACTGGAGAGCAGGTATTGGCTGCAACTCTATTGAGATTCAAGGTTCACCCAGCATATGAACAGCTGAAGATTTAAGTCTCTGAGGAATATATTTAATGAGTATAGTGCTAATTTTAGATTAAAATAAATGGGATAGAAGAATCATGAGAAGGAAAATTATAAATGAGTCTAACTCTGATACATTGGGGAAGATGGGTTATCATATATTCCAAGGTAAGGCCCACTGATGGGTGCCAATTTCCTGGTTTTGTCCATCCTGCCTATAGTGTCTAGATGTCTCTAGAGCTTCCAGGAGCACCCGTATTTGAGGCACTGTTTACTGTATCAGAGAGTGATCTTCTCCTAAGACGTGCGTAAGCATAATCTCTGGAATAACCTCCCGACTCACTTTGAAATCTCTTAGCTATAAAAGCTCATTTGCATTTAATATTTCCCCTTTTGGTCTAGGTCTTTTTTCAAATGCATCATTAGTTGGAGCTTGGTATTAATCCCTTGGTGCCAGTGAGGTTCATCCCTGGGAGTCATGTCCCACATTGGGTGGAAGGCAGTAAATTTATATGTGGAGTTTGGCTTAGAGAGAGGCCACATTTGAGCAACAAGGAGGCCCTCAGTAGGTAACTCTTAGGCAATATATATTACCAGATGTAGCAGTTTGGCAGTTTGATATAGTTATGAATTCCAAAAATAGATATTGGATTATGCTTGTAAACTGGTCTATCTGGGCATGATTAAGTTATGATTAGGGCATTGACTGGGCCATGTCAGTAGGGTGTTGAGCCCCACCTCTTGGTGGGTCAGGAATCAAATATAAAAGGCATAGCAAAGGACAGAGTTGTAGTAGTTTTGATGTTGGAGTTTTGATGCTGGAGCCCCGGGAGGCAAGCAGACAGAGGAGCTTGGTTGTGAGGAAGGAGAGAAGGCCCCAGAATAGAGACAAGTAATTCACCTGATAGTCTATAGTTGGCCTTGTGGAGAGAGGCAAAGCCTAGAGAGCCTCTAGTCTACAACTGACCTTGTGGAGTAAACAGAAGAGCTGATCCCAGAGAGAAACAGAGCCCTAGGAAGAGAGGAACCCAAGAAGCCTGAACCCTGGCAAACATCCGCAGCTGTCTTGCTTCAATACATGGCAATGGACTTTGGTGAGGGAAGAAACTTACACTTTATGGCCTGGTAACTGTCGACTTCTACCCCAAATAAAAGCCAACCGATTTCTGGTATTTTGCATCAGCACCCCCTTTGGCTGACTAATACACCAGACCAAGTTGCAATTTCACAAGAACAAGGTTCATAAGTACAAGCATCAATATCAAGGGCCTGGCACATTGGTCCACCCTCCTTTGCCAGGGACTGCCCATGTACTCCAGATATTCTCACCATTCTATGAGAGAATGTAGCAGGACTCACCAGTTTGTGAATTCAATATTCCATGGGTTATTCTGTGTGTCCACCCACTGAGACAACACTCCATGACCACATGAACACACTCACACTCCATAAAAACATGCTCGAGGTGCACCCCCCATACACACACACACACATCCCCCCACCACCAACACCCCAGACCAATGACCCTCCCTGACCACAGCTGCAACCCCTTTGAAACCCAAAACCTCTCCCAAAACAAAGCCAACAAAAAATAACAAAATAAAATAAGAAATTAAACAACAACAACAAATTCTTTTGCATTGTGCCTTTCATCTCTGTAAGATCTTTCATATATATTGACAATTTCTTCTGTATATGCCCCAATGTCTTTTTTTTTTTTTTTTTTTTTTTTTCACTTTATTTTCTAAGAAGCTTTAGGTTACAAAAAAGTCACAAAGGAAATACAGGGGATTCTCATACACCCCACTCCTTCCCCCTCACATCCTCCCCTACCAATAGCATCCTACATGAGTATGGCACATTTGTAACAATAGATGAACAAATATCAA
>JAKSZT010053813.1:10433759-10457352 GCA_026826555.1 Tolypeutes matacus
ACAATAGATGAACAAATATCAAAGCATTGCTACTAACCATGGTCAGTAGCTTATGTTATGGTTTACCTTTTGCACCATATACTTTTATAGGATCTGACAAAATGTATAATAGCCTGTATCTGTCATTGCAAGATCATGCAGAACAACTCCAATGCCCTAAAGATGCCCCATGTTCCACCCATTCCTCCCTCACCCTCCCCTCACAACCTATGTAAACCACTATGTTTCAATTTTTTAACAATAATTTTCATAGTTATATGCATTAATATTGAGGGCTTGACATACTGGTCTGTTTTATTTTATTAGGCACTGCCTATATACTCAAGATGTTCTTGCCCCTCTATTTGAGAATGTAGCAAGACTCCCCAGGATAGGAGTTTAATATTTTCTTGTTTATTTTGTAGGTCTCCACCCACTGAGATAACACCCTATGCCAGGAAGAACACGTTCATATTTTATAGAAACATGCTCCAGGTGCGCCGTTTCCCACATATTCCCCCACTACCAACGCCCTGCACCAGTGACCCTCCCCTGCCTTTCAACCATTTCTTTATGTCAGTTTGTACTCATATATTTTTGTTTTATACTTTTGACCATTACACTTAATGCAATCATTGATATGGTTGGATTTAAACCTGCAGCCTACCATATTACTAATTTTTTTCTCTGTGCCATATGTCCTTTGTTTCTTTTCCTCCCAGTCTATTTTTGAGTTGAGTATTTTGTATGATTCCATTTTACTTCTAATATTAGCTTACTAGTTGAATGTTTGTTTTATTTTTAGTGGTTGTTCTAGTGATATATGTTTATATATATAAATCTAGTTATATGCATCATTAAATCATGGTCTACTTGCAAAGTTATAATACCATTTAAAGCATAGTTTAAGAAACTTACAACAGTATACTTCCATTTTCTTCATCCTAAACATTGTACCATTATCATAAATTTTATTCTGCATATATCATAAACCATGAAATATACTGTTACTATGATTTTGTTTATAAATAGTATTAAAAGTGATTTTTGCCTTCAGTGCCAAAATAAGTGTTATGTTAGAAATCTTAAAAGGAAAAAATATTACAAAAAATTAGAAAAATATTTAATAATAAAAAAAAGGCTACTTTCCTCAAAAATTTTTGAGACAATTTTGGATTATGCATTAAAAAGTACATATAAAAGAATCCTTCATTCTGAAATCTTAAAGGTATTTGGAATGTTAGCACTTCTTTTTGACTTGGTATAACACATTAATTAAATTAATCATTATCTGGCCTATTACAGATTTCTCTTCAACTTTGAGGCTTTTTCATCCACAGAGCTTGACAGTATTCCCATTCTCTCTTGAATATTAACAGCTATATATTGCTTAGTAATATTATATCACAGAAATTATAATCTGCATACATTCTCTGAACACTGTAAAGGAGGCCAAATATCTGGAAGTGGAACTGTTGAGCAGCAGGGTATATGTGTAATCAAATTTACAATTTATTGCTGAAATATTTTCCAAAATGTTTGTATTAATTTACACTCACCTTAGCAATCTATAACTAAACTCCTTTTGGAATTTCCAAACTGCTGGCCTCTTCTATAGATTTTTGACTCAATATCACAAAATCACTCTTGAGTACTTGATAGCTTTTAATAGAGTTTTCAATGAGACTTTCTTTTTAATTATACTTTATCCCTTTTGCTCCTGAAATATGGAGCTGAATATAATTGAGTTTTATATTAATTTTATATCCATACACTTTTATAAGCTCTCCTATGCTTTTTAATAATTTATCTATGGATTATTTTAGGCTTTCTCAGTACATGATCATATCATCTGTAAATAGTGATGGCTTTATTTGATCCTTTCCAATATTTATGCCTCCAGTTTTTCCTTGTCTTAATTGTACTGTCTAGAAAATGCAATATAATATTTAAGAGAAGCAATGATAGTGGAAATCCTTTTATCCTTCCTGATTTCAAAGGAAAATTTTCCATTGTTTCCCATTTAATATTATAATTGCTGTAGATATTTTGCATAGATATTATTTATCAGGGTAGGGAAGAGTATCAGGTTTTGATGAATTCTTTTATCATAAATTTACATTGATTTTTATCAGTCTTCTCCTGCCTCTAATAAAATGATTCTCTAATGTTTATCATATAATACATTAATGTGAAGAATTTCATTTATAGATTTCTTAATATTAAACAATCTTTGTATACCGTGAATAGACCTAATTTGATTATGTTGTATAATTTTATTTCCAATCACAAAATTTTATTTGACAGCATCTTGTATATTGAGTGCAATAGAACTGTAATTCATCTTTCTCATAATGTTTTCATTTAGTCTGAGTATCAAGGTTAAGCTGGCCTCATAAAATAAGCTGAGAAACAATTCCTCCTTTATTTTTCTGATAATGGATTGGGACCATCTGTTTCTTGTAATATTGGAAGGACTCATGGACAGCCTTATTCATTATGACAAGATTTCCTCAGTGTTTGAATAGTTACAGTAGTATGTAGGGTCTTTATTTCTTCCTGAGTCAGTTTTGATAAATTATGTTAAAAATGTGTCTATTTCATCTTAGCTTTAAAAATAGATGTTATAGAAGTGTTTTCAAAAACAGTTATATCTTGTAAATAATGGTGATTTATTATCAATTAAACTTTGATTTATCTGTGGTTATAACTCTTTATTCATAAAAAATATTTACTTATGTCTTCTCTTTTTTGTGATCAGGCTTTCAAGAGGTTTTTCTAATGGTTAGATTTTTTTCTAAGTATACTTTTTTGTTCTAAAAAGTCTTTTCAATTGTGTCTTTGTTTTCCATTTTCTTGAATTTTGCCCTTTCCTTCTACTTTACTGAATTTAACATCTTACATTGGGCAATTAGCATTAATTGTCAATCTTTATTCATTTCAAATATGAATATTTAAGACTAAAAGCTTCTCTTAAAGCACCAATTTTTCTGATCTTTACATTTTTCAATATAGTATTTTTTATCAACATTCACTTCTGGGTATTTTTAAATTTCCACATTAACACAGTTATGTTTTAAATTTCTAACATAATAAAGTTGTGCTTAGAGTATACAGAGTACCTATTCTTTGAATTTTTTTTTCTTTTTTTTTAGGAAGCACCAGGGATTGAACCCAGGACCTCATACATGGAAAGCAGGCACTCAACCAACTGAGCTATACCCTTTTCTTTGAATTTTGATAAGATTTTGTGTTATGGCAGAGTAGATAATCAATTGTGTGCTTGAGAAAAATGTCTGTTCCCTAATTTTTTAATGTAAAATTCTGTTTATGTTCATTGGGACAAACCTACTGTGTTTTTCAGGTCTTTTGTTTGCTGATTTTTTAAGTCTCTGACTCTTTACCTTATAATGGCTATTACATTCAAATCTATTTTGACTGTTATTATAGATGCATCAGCTATAGTTTAGCAAGCAGTTGCTTCGTAAGTTCTTTCCATTGCTTTGTTTTGTGATTTTGTTTCCTATTGCTTTGGTTCATTCTCCTGTGAACATTATACATCTAAATAGAAGCTAGTGTTGCTCTGGCTCTGTCCCATAACTCCTTATCTCACTTAAATGTTTATCTACAGCTGCAGTATACAGTTCCCATCAGGCCGGCATCTATGACTCTACTTTTAACCCAAGGGCTTTCTCTAGTGCTAGAGCAGTCTGTAAGTGCTGGAAATTTAATGGCTTCTGGAAATAATAGGGTTTGGAGTTGGTAGATACAGGACCCCACTTCCCTGACTCCCACAGAGGTGATTCTGAGGTCCTCCCTGCATAGTCCCTCAGAGGATATCCTGTAGGATTGAAGCCAGGTTGCTTAGAATGTTAACTGCTCATTAAAATTGGCTTTTCTCTTTGGCCTAAGTTCCCCATTCTTTCACTTGTGTTTCACAGGGTCACCTCCACACTAAAAACTACCTGCATTGAATTTTATCTCAGGGTCTATTTTTGGTGGAATCCACACCAAGATGATATGGAATTTTTAATATAATCTGAAATTTTTGGTCTTCTTACTGGAGCATATATCTAATTTCCATTAATATCAAATTTCAAAAGATTGAAATACCTTGTGGTTTCTGACCACCATATATTTGCAACCAATTTTATGTCAAAAATTTCGCAACAAAGATATTTGTATATGGAAATTTAAAAAATGTATTTCCAAGAACTTATCGGTCAAAGAGGACATGTTAAAAGAAAATAGGAAATATTTGGAATTTAACATTGATATTTACTCACATTGATAAATTACAGTAATATCTAATTTATATTGTATTTTATATACTATAAATATATTGACATAATACTACATATAATAATTTTTGAGATGCAGCTAAATCAGTAGTTTTTTTTTTTTTCAGTTGTTTGTAAGTATATATTTTTTTCTGACTTTCAAATTTGCAGACAAGTGCAGCGGGGATAGCTCAGTGGTTGAGCACCTGCTTCACATGTACGAAGTTCTAGGTTCAATCTCTGGTACCTCTCAAAAAACAAACAAATAAATTTGCAAACAAGAGGTCCAATGCAAGTATGATATTCATTCCTATATAAGTTACCTGCTGAGTTCTATCTGGAAATACTTGATATAGTCTATTTATACTGGAATTCAGAAATTCAGAATTTACTTCTAGGTGTGCGTAGAGTTACATCTCTTCTTTTTTTCTATAATTTCTGATTGACATTTGGTGGGCCCTGTTGACTTGATAAATCATCATCCTTCAAGTCATGGAAGATTCTTTTTTTTTTTTTTCTTTATTAGTTTTCATCCATTTGTCCCCTCTTATTTTCTTCACTGTCTTTGTTTTTATTTATGTAGTCATAATATCATCTCCATGACTCTTGTTTTTACTCATGATTTACATTTCTTGGTATTTTTACTCTCTGTCATGGGACAGTACTTGTATTGATTTTACAGGATTCTGCAATTAGACAACAGTAGGTTCCTATTTTCATCCCCTCTCGTACATTTTTAAAATCTGAAATCTAATTTTTTGTTCCAGAATGCCTTTATTTCTCAAACCATATTATATTACCTTGAGAATTGTCATTCCATGTCTGATGAGATTGTTTTCTACTATTGATTTGAGTACCTTCATTTGGGCTATTAATTCTTGTGGGGCTCTAAGGCCCATGCTGGGTTGTAGATGATAAATAATATAGTAGACACTTAAATTTTAGAGGACTCTGGGGAATAGGCATTCATGCTGGAGTACACTTATTAAGGTGAGGAGCTCATAGGATCTAATTATTAGGCCATCTGTTAGGGTGAGGATCTAATCTCTGGATACTCACAATGTGAGTGGAGTGGAGTAATTTCTCTCTAGATAGAAGAAATGGCAACAATTCAATCAACACTGTAGTGCTAATCCAATACTACTAGTATTAGAACTATATTGCCTTTCCTTAGACTGCAATTGGGCCCTATCATAATAATGTATATTTATATATTATATGTTTTTATATTTATAAGTGTGTATTTGTATATTATTTACATCTAGAAATATATGTGATTTTATTTAGTTAAGATTAATAGCACTATCTCACTCCAAAAACTCTAATTTTTTTAGCCACTTTTAGCTCAGTCAAGCTTTGGTAATCCTTTTAAGTACTTGTAAATATAGTCTTCTTTTATATTTTTTTAAATAACAGCTTTATTGAGATATAATCAATATACTATAAAATTCATTACTTTAAAGTATATAATTCAGTGTTACCATATTTATAGATTTGTACAATCACCACTATCTAATTTTGAAACATTTTTATCACCCCCAAAAGAAAGAAATTTTGTCACCCCCTACCAAACTAAGCTACTTTTTGTCTCTACAGATTTCTCTGTTCTGGACATTTCATATAATCCATTTTGGATGTTATGTTTTGTGACTGACTTTTTCGTATAGTATAATATTTTCAAGGTTTATTCATGTTGCAGAATGAATCAGTATTTCATTCCTTTTACTGCCAAATTAAAATATATATTCCACTTACATTTAACAGGGTTATTGATAAGGTGGGGTTTTCATCTACTATTTTGTTTCCTTAATATCTTTTGTCTTTTTGTTCCTCTAGTCTTCTATTACTGCCTAGTTCTGTGTAAAATAGTTATTTTTCTAGCTTATCCTATTAATTATCTTGTTGTTTCTTTTACACTGTATTTTAAAATTTATTTTCTTAGTGGATGACCTAAGGATTAAAAATAAAGGCATAACTAATGATTGCACTTCACAGAGATTGCATTTTTTGTAAATTGAAGGTCTGTAGCAACCCTGCGTCGAGCAAGTCTATTGGCCATCTTAACAAAAGCATGTGCTCTTTTGTGTCTCTGTGTCACATTTTGGTAATTCTCACAATATTTAAAACTTTTTAATTATTATTATATCTGTTATGGTGATATGTGATCTTTGATGTTACTCTTGTAATTGATTTGAGATGCCACAAACTGCACCATATAAAACAGTGAACTTAATCAATAAATGTTGTATTTGTTCTGACTGCTCCAACAGCCAGCTGTTCCCCAGTTCTCCCCATCTCCTTCAGCCTCCTTATTCTTCGAGACACAACAATATTGAAATTATGCCAACTAACAACCCTACTGTGGTCTCTGAGTGAACAAGTGAAAATAAGGGTCACACCTCTCTTGATATCAAAAGCTAGAAATGATTAAGCTTAGTGAGGAAGACATGGCAAAAGTTGAGATGGGCTGAAAGCTGGGCCTCTTGTGCTAAACAGTTAGCCAAGATGTAAATGCAAAGGAAAAGTTCTAGAAGGAAATTGAAAGTGTTACTCCAGGAAGCAGATGTGGCTCAAGAAGTTGAGCACCCACCTCCCACATGGGAGGTCACAGGTTTGGTTCCCTGTGCCTCTTGAAAAAACAAAAACAAACAACAAGCAAAACAAATGATAAAACCAACTCAGGGAAGCTGATGTGGCTCAGTGGTTGAGCGCCGGCTTCCCACATATGAGGTCCTGAGTTCAATCCCTGGCCCCCGTACCTGAAAAAACAAAACAAAACAAAAAACTACTCCAGTGAACATATGAATGATAACAAAACACAATTATTAGAGATATGACAAAAAGCTTTAAGTGGTCTGAATAGAAGATCAAACCAGCCACAACTTTCCCTTAAGCTAAAGCCTAATCCAGAGCAAGGCCCTAATCGCTTCAATTCTGTGAAGGCTGAGAAAGGTGAGAAGGCTGCAAAAGGAAAATTGAAGCTAGCAGAGGTTGGTTAATGAGTTTAAGGAAAGAAGCCATCTCCATAACATGAAAGTGCAAGGTGAAGCAGCAAGCGCTGATGTAGAAGCTGCAGCAAGTTATCCAGAAAATCCAGCTAAGATAACAAATGAAGGTGGCTACACTAAACAACAGATTTTCAGTGTAGATGAAATAGCCTGATATTGGAAGAAGATGCCATCTAGGACTTTCATAGCTAGAGAGGAGAAGTCAAGACCTGGCGTCAAAGCTTGAAAGGACAAGCTTACTCGCATTAGGGTTACTGCAATGGGTGGCTTTAAGTTGAAGCCAATGCTCATTTACCATTCTGAAAATGCTAAAAAATTATGCTAAATATACTCTGCCTGTGCTCTAAAAATGGAGCAATAAAAGCTGGATGACAGCACATCAGTTTACAACATGGTTTACTGAATGTTTGAAGCCCACTGTTGAGACTTACTGATCAGAAATAAAGATTCCTTTCAAAATATTAATGCCTACTGACAATGCACCTTATCATCCAAGAGCTCTAGTGAAGAAAGACAGTGAGATGAATGTTGTTTTCATGCCTGCTAACACTACATCCATTCTGCAACCCATGGGTCAAGCAGTCATTTTGACTTTGAAGTCTTATTTTTTAAGAAATAAGTTTCATAAGGCTTTAGCTACCATAGATATTGATTCCTTTGATGGAGCTAGGCAAAGTCGATTGAAAACCTTCTGGAAAGGATTCTCCATTCTAGATGCTATTAAGAACATTCCTGATTCATGGGAGGAGGTCAAATATCAACATAAACAGGAGTTTGAAGAAGTTGATTCCGGTCCTCATGGATAACTTTCAGAGGTCCAAGACTTCAGTGGAGGAGGTAACTGTAGATGTGGTAGAAATAGCAAGAGAACAAGAATTAGAAGTGAAGCCTAAAGATGTGACTGAATTGCTGCAATCTCAGGATAAAACTTTAACTGATGAGGAGTTGCTTCTTAGGGATGAACAAAGAAAGTGGTTTCTTGAGATGGAATCCACTCCTGGTAAAGATGCTGTGAACATTATTAATATTACTACAAAGATTTAGACTACTATATAAGTTTAGTTTGCTTGATAAAGCAGTGGCAGGGTTTGAGAGGATTGACTCCAATTGTGAAAGAAGTTATACTGTGTGTAAAATGCTATCAATCAGCACTGCATGCTACAGAGAAATGTTTCCTGGAAGGAAGAGGCAATTGATGTGCAAACGTCATTGCTGTCTTATTTTAAGGAATTGCCACATCCCAGCATTCAACAACCACCACCCTGATCAGTCAGCAGCCATCAACATTGAAGCAAGACCCTTTACCAGCAAAAACATTAGGACTTGGTGAAGGCTCAGGTGATGGTTAGCATTTTTTTGCAATAAAGTTCTTTTTAATTAAGGTATTTATACTTTTTTAGTCATAATGTTATATAGCACACTTAATATAGAGTAGTATAGTATAAACGTAACTTTTATATGCACTGGGAAACCAAAAAAATGTGTGTGATCCATTTTATTGCAATATTCACTTAATTATGGTAGTCTAGAAACAAACCCACAGTATCTCCAATGTCTGCCTGTAATTTGGATTTATAAAAAATAATCTCCATAAAATATAAAATCTTTCTTCAACGTAGCTCCATTCCATCCCCCATCCCTTGTGCTAGTATTGTCAAAGTACTTCTTCATACATTATCAGCTCACCCACACAATTTATAATTATTTCTTTATGCATTTTCTTTTGTAACAGATAGTAAAAGTAAAGAATTACAAAGTACATTTATATTTATTTATGTAATTGCCTTTATCAGTTCTCTTTATTTCTTAATGTGAATTTGAGTTACTGTCCACTCTCCTTTCATTACAGTTTGAAAGTCTCCCTTTAGTATTTTTTGTAGGACAGTTATGCTGGCAACAAATTCTCCAATTTTGTTAAGCTGGGAATGTCTAAATCTCTTGTTTCTCTTAGATTAAATTTACTTATTTTGAGATAATTATAGATTCACAAGCAGTATTAAGAAATAATGCAGGAAGATCCCATGTATGCGTCACCCAGTTTTCCCCAATGGTAACATCCTACAAAACTATAGTGCACTATCACAACCAGGATGTTGACATAGATACAGTCAAAATACAGAACATTTGCATCACCACAAGGATCCCTTATGTTGTTTTGTTATAGCCACACCCACTGGCCACTCTCCATAGCCCCTCCTTATTCCTGGACTAACATTAAGCTCCTCTCCATTTCTATAATTTTTTCATTTCATGAAGGTCACATAGATGGAATTATATAACACATTTTGGTAGTGGCTTTTTTATTCATAATTTTGTGGAGACTTATCAGAGTTGCTGTGTTTTCTAATTCATTTCTTTATTGCTGAGTATTATTCCATGGTTGAGATGTATCAGAGTTTGTTTAACCATTACTCATTGAAGGACATCTGGCTTGTTTCCAGTTTGGGGCTATTACGAATAAAGCTGCTATAAACATTTGTGTATAGATTCTTGAGTAAAAATAGTTTTCATCTATCTGGAATAAATGCCCAAGTGTGAAATTTCTGGGTCAAATGATGATTACTTACTCAGTTTATTTAGAAATTACCAAACTGTTTTCTAGAGTAGCTGAACCATTTTACATTTCAATCAGCAATGTATGAACAATCCAGTTTTTCTGCATTCTTGCCAGAATTTGGTGTTGTCACTTAGCCATTCTAAAAGGTGCACAGTGATATCTCATTGTGTGTTTAATTTGCATTTCCCTAATGGCAAGTGATGTTGAACATATTTTAATGTAATTATTTGCCATCTGTATATCCTCTTCGGTGAAATCTCTTTTCATACTTTTACCTATTCTCTAATTGGATTGAATTTTTGTTGTTTTTTCACTGTTGAATTTTGAGGTTTATTTATATATTTTAAACACTTGTTCTTTGACTGATATATGGTTTGCAAATATTATCTCCCAGTCTCTAGCTTGTCTGTTTATTCTCTTAAAATAGTGTTTTGCAGAGCAATAGTTAAGATTTTAGTGAAGTCCAATTTATCAGGTTTTCTTTTTATGGATTGTGCTTTCGATGTCAAGTTAAGAATTTTCGCCTTGCTCTATATGCTGACTATTTATCCTGTGTTTGTTTTACATTTATAATTTTATGTTTAACATTTATGCTTTTGATCCATTTTGAGTTAATTTTTGTATAAGACAAGATTTAGGTTGAGTTTCATTTTCACTGCCTATGGATGTTCAATTTCTCCAGCACCATTTGTTGAAAAGGCTATCTTTCCTCCATTGAATTGCTTTTACACCTTTGTCAAAAATCAGTTAGGCATATTTGTATGCATCTATTGAGGTTCTCTATTCTGTTTTATTGTTCTATCTCTCCTCCAGTATCACTCTCTTGATCATTATAGCTATATAAGTGCTGAAGTCAAGTAGACTGATTACTCCCAGTTTTTTCTTCTTTTTCAAACTTATTTTAGCTACTTTAGTTGCTTTATATTTCCATATAATTTATAGAATAATCTTAATCAAATCTGCAGAAAAGTCTTCTTGGGATTTCCATAGGAATGCTCTTAATTCTGTTTATCAATTTCGAGAAAATTGATATCTTTGCTCTGTTGTCTTCCAATCCATGAATAGAATAGATCTCTAAATTTATTTAGATTTTTTATTTCTTTTGACAGCCTTGCACAATTTTCAGCATACAAGTCTTATTTTTTTTTAGAATTGTACCTAAGTATTTAAATTTTTGAGCAGTTGCAAATAATATTGTATTTTTAATTTTAGTGCCTACATGTTCATTGCTAGTATATTGAAATAAAATTGATTTGAGTATGTTTAACTGGTATCCTATGACCTTGCTGAACTCACTTATTAGTTCTAGCAGGTTTGTTTTAGATTCCTTAAGGTTTTCAATATTTGTCATCTGCAAATAGGAACCGTTTTATTCTTTCTTTCTGATCTCTATACTCATTATTTTCTTTTCTTGCCATGTTGCACTGGCTAGAACTTCCAGCACTTTGCTGAATAAGAGTGGTAAAAGTGGTTATTTTTGTCTTGTTCCTGACAAGAACAAGAGGAAAGCTAGCATCTTTCACTATTAAGTAATCCCCATCACAATGAATGAGAGTTCCTGTAGCTCTTCATCCTCAGCACATTTGTAATTACAAATGTAATTTGTACATTTGTACATTTTTCTGGTTTTAAGATTTTAGCTGTTCTTCTAGGCATGTAGTGACATCTCATTTTTGTTAATTTGTAATTCCTTAATGACAAATAATGTTGAGCATCTTTTAGTCTGCTTATTTACCATCTTTCTCTTTCACTTTCTCTTTCTCCTCTTTTTCTTTTTCTTTCTTTGTTTTTCATGTTTCTGTGCAGTTGTTCCAGCAACATTTGTTGAAAAGGCTTTTCTTTCTCCATTGAATTGCCTTTGTGCTTTTGTCAAAGATCAGTTGATGATATTTGCTTGGGTCTATTTCTGGGCTTTATTCTGTTCCACTGATCTATTTGTTGATTCTTTCACCAATGTCACATTCTGTTGATTACTGTAGCTTTATAGTAACTTTTGAAGTCAAGTGCTATTAGCCCTCCAGCTTTGTTCTTCTTCAGCTTTGGTTGACTGTTCTGGGTCTTTTGACTTCTATATAAACTTTAGAATCATTTTGCTGATATCTACAAAATGACATGCTGGGATTTTGATTTTGATTGCATTGACTTTATAGGTTAATTTGAGAAGAATTAATATTTTAACAATATTAAATTTTCCAATCCAGGATCATAGAATACCTCTCCATTTATTTAGATCATTTTTCATTTCTTTCATCAGAGTTTTGTATTTTTCTGCATATTGACAATGTATATATATTTTTAGATTTATACCTGAATATTTTATTTTTTGGTATATTGCAAGAGGTTGTGATTTTTTTTTAAAATTTCATATTCTAGTTCTTCATTGCTGATATATAGGAAAACATTTCACTTTAATATATGAATCTTGTATTCTGCAACTTTGCCATAATTTCTTGTTAGTTCCAGGACGTTTTTGTCAATTCTTTTAGATTTTCTGTTTAGACAATCATAACATCTGCAAACAAAGACAATTTTTATTTCTATCTTCCCAGTCAATATGACTTTTATTTTATTTTCTTGTCTTATTGGTCTAGCTAGAACTACCAGTACAATGTTGCATAGTAGTGGAGTGTCTGTAGATCCTTATCTTGCTCTTGATCTTAGGTGGAAAAATCCAGCTTCTCACATTTTAGGCAGAGATTTTCCTCCAGTTTATCTGAGAAATCTTTATCTTTCACTTTTGAAGGATGATTTTTCTGGATATAGGATTCTAGGTTGGTGGGGTTTTTCTTTCATGGTTTCTGATGAGAGGTCCAAGTAATCCTTATCTTTGCTACTCTATAGATTCAATGTCCTTTTTAATCTAGCTTCTTTCAAGACTTTGTCTTTCTCTTTGGTTTTCTATATTTTAAATATTATATGCCTCTATATTTTTTTCTTTGTTTTTGGTACTTATCTTATTTGGTGTTCTCTGAGTGTCCTATATTTGTAGTTTGTTATCTGTCAATTTTAGAAAATACTCAGCCATTATTACTTCAAATATTTCTTCACTGTTCCCTCCTTTTTCTGATATTCCAGTTACATGTATGTTACACATTTTGATATTGTCTCACAGTTCTTGGATATTCTGTTCTTTTTATATTGCATTTCAGTTTGGGAAGTCTTTGTTGGCATATTAAAGCTCATTGATTCTTTCTTCTGTTATGTCCAGTCTGCTGATGTGCACATCACAGGCATTCTTTATTTCTACTGTTTATTTTTAAATTTCTAGCATTTTGCTTTTATTTATCTTAGCATTTCCATTGCCCTGTTTACGTTACCCATCTTTCCTTGCATGTTGTCTACTTTTTCCACTATTGCACTGAATATATTCATCAGTTAATTTAAATTCCCTATCTGATCATTCTAAAATATCTTCCATATTTGAATCTGGTTCTGATCCTTGCTTTGTCTCTTCAGCAAGTGATTTTCCTGGCCTTTTAACATGACTCTCAATTTTTTGTTGAAAGCCTGACATCGTGTATTGGGTAATGGGAACTGAGGTAATAGATCAATTAGTGTGATGTTTTATATTAATCTGATTAGATTTGGAATGTGCTTACTGTTTGCTCTAGCAGTAGGTGCCAGAGGTTTAAATTTCCTCTGTTCTCCTTGGTTTTTGTATTTTCTACTGTCCCTGATTTTCCCTAAGCACTACAATAGTCTGTGCCTTGCAGCTCTTTGAAGTATAAATCACTGTTATTATATTGGTGTCTTCTTGATGTGGTGGTAAAGTGTGGGGGAGATAAAGCATCCCATAATCCTGTGATTAAATCTCAGTCTTTTAGTGGGCCAGTGTCCATTAGCTATGACTTTTCCAAGTGTTTCTTCATTTTTTTCCCCTTAGGAGAGACAAATGTTAAAGGAGGCTAGATTTGGGTAATTACCCTTTCCCCAGGTCTGATAAGGCTCTAGTAAAGTCTTTTCCCTTGCAGAGTAGGCCTTTGTTAAAGGAGAATGCTCTACATATACTTCAAAGTAGTTATGTGCCTCCCCGCCCCCCACCCCAGCCAAAAACCCAATGTTGTATTTCTTGGCTCCTCACTGTGAGAACCTGATACTGTTCCTGAAGGTAAAATCCATGAAAGTATGGTGGCTTCCCAAAATATTGGTCCCTCGGGAATTTCTCACTCCCAAAATAGTCCACACTTACTCTCTCTCTGGCAATTCCTCAAAATTACCTTTATGTGTCCCTACCTGTTCATAGCTTCCATGACTTCTGCTCCTGCTGCTGATCTCAGCTGTTATTCTTTATATTTGCCTTTCTCTCCTTATTTTTGTGTGGCATATTTTGCAATTTGCCTTGTGATCTCAATTCTCTGAAAGCCCTTTGAGTCCATATATATATATATATATATATATATACTACTTTCATCCTTTCTATTGAAAAATATGAATCCAATGGATGATATTAAGACAATATAATAGGGTCTCTGCTTTTCTAAAATTTATCAATCTTAAAACTTAGGAATTTACCCAGCTCAAATAGTTGGAGATTCCTTAAGAGTGAGTTCGTTTGGGATTTGGGAATCGTCCTGAATGACATTCCAATGACAGATATAGGCCATTTTATATCATCACATAACATGCAGAACTGTGTGGGAAAGAGTATAGACTACAATGTGAACTATGCTCCATGCTTAATGGCAAAGCCTCAGGATGCATTTATCAATTGCAATGAATGTGTCACACTAATGAAGGATGTTTATGTGGGAGGGTGTGGGAGGTGTTGGGAGTGGGGCAAATGGGAATCCCTATATTTTTTGTGTAACATTTATGTAATCTAAGTATCTTTTAAAAAATAAAAAAAAATTATTTACAACAAAGAGTGAGTTCATGTACTTTACAATTAATTTCAATTTTTCAAATAAGGGTTGCATGGTTTCTATAGTATGGAAATATATATTTTCAGAACTTGCAATTCATTTCTATTGTGCATTACAAAAGTCAATCTGAATTACTGGTGTAATTTATCATGTTTAACATGCATAAGCTTATGACAGAAATTATTGCTGTAAATGTGTGTTAATATGTAAATGAGGATTCTTCAAGCTTCATCTAGTAATTACTCAACTACTTATAAAGTGTGATTTATTGATCTGCAATATAGAAAGATGCAATATACAGATGAAAATACCTTGCCTTATTTGCCTCTGTAGGATATTTCATTGACTGGAGGTTGGAAATGTGTCATTGAATTCCTCTGTGTGAATTCTCATACACAATCCTAATATTTTCAACTGTCACTTATTGAGCAGTTATACTTATTTTTAAAAGATGTGACCTTTAAGCAAATTATTAGACTAAATGCCAACAGATGGTAAGAAGTTCAAAGTTGTTGATTGATATTGTTTCACCTTAGAAATTGGAGTAATTATAAAATAATTGGTTTTGTTGCTTTCTCCCTCTTTTAACAAAAATGTTTAATGTGTGGGCATGTAGAATTTTGAGGCAAGTTAGGAAGATTAAGAAAGTAAGATATTTGTGAACATTCCCTCCTCACCAAAAGGAGAAAAAAACAACAATAAGAAAAAGAAAAGACACTACTCCACAGAAAGTTTTGGGGAGATTACAAATACAGAAGTCAGCCATACTGAGCCAGTGCGGAGTAAATTTATTTTCAAAATAGCATGATTTAATCCAGTAAAAGAAGCTAACCTTTGCCATATGAGTCATTAGTTTCTAATGCTCCACACCAATTCTTCCAAGTAATAAACTATGTACTCCTTAATCTCCCTGAAGATAAATTCATCATGCCGTTTTTTTTCAGCAGAGACAACACAATCCTAAAAACTCAAATGAAAACAAGATATGGTATTAATATTAAAATGTGATCCTTATTTCAGGTTTTCATCTTAAAGGTAATTGTGTAGCTGAGTTTAAGTCCAAAAAAAATTAAAAGAAAGAGGAATAGCTAAAGAAATTACATAGACTCCTACCATGGTCACTGCAAAGTTGTTTTAAATAATCTCTTGAACAAATTGGAATAGACTCCAAAAAATATCTTCTAAGCAAAAAAAAAGCATGATAAAGAATTCTCTTACCTTTGCAGTGGTTTGTTAAGAACAACAAATTGAAGGGACTGATGAATATGATGGTAGAAAGACAGAAGGCAGTCTCTTCCTTTTCTCCTTTTCTTGACATGCTTCTGAAGTAGAACTCTTTTAGCTACCAAGCAGCAGCAGGATTTTTACTCGCCAAGTTTAAATGAAACCAGAGGGAAATTAACTGCCCTTTTAAAAAGGTCTTCTACCTTTTTGGATAATCTTACTGCTAAGGAAAAACTCTCTTTTCATATATAGTACATATATACACCTATAGGACCCATTTTCTATTGTAGACAAAACCATCATTTAATCCACTTTCCCCCATTAATCCCTTTTAGTTTACCAGATCATATAAACGATGAAAAGGAGTGAGAGGGAAGTGGAATATAGATGACACTTTGTATCACATAATGGAGTTTTAGGGAATTGACTTGGAATAGTTCAAGCAATTAAAGCACTCAGGATACTCTAAAAATTGTGTACATTCATTGTTTTTGCCAAAGAAAGGAGAAAATAAAAATACTGCTTCAGATCATGCATGGGAAAATAAACTCATACTGAGAAAACCATATAGTGGAATCAGGGAATTCTTCTTCAGGCTAGAAAATTCACACAAAATAAAATAGGAAAACATAAGAAAGATGTTAAGAAATTAAACACATATACCAACCTTAAGATTCAGGTGAATATTGACGGTACTCAGATAAACACCAAAAGAAACACGGAAAAGCTGTAGGCTCTCTTAATACAGAGAAGAATGGATTTTCTAAAGCATCATATGAGCTCTAAATATGAGCTCATATGAGCATGACTAGATAGAGCCAATAAATGAGAATGAGTAAAAACTAAATGAAATTAAGAAACTGAAAAAGAGTATAACATTTAAGAAGGAAGAATAAGAGCACAATTTTAAATGATTTGCCATTTGAAAACCTAACTATATTTTAAAAGTGTCCATGCAGGCATTTCTTATTTCTTTCCTCAAGATCCATTTTCCACCTCATTCCTCGCTTTTCTGTGCCTAAGAAACTGAGCCCTACTGATTGAATATTCTACATGTCCTTGAAGGCTCTCTTCTGACTGTCTAGTCCATTGGAGGCAGGCACAAGAAGGAGAATGGTGGGTGAGCGTACAGCATGATATTTCTTCTCTCTTTCCCTTCTCTGACACTGTGTTTCTGGCAGCGGCTCAATCCTTGCACAACTGTGCTATCTGTCTTGGGGTCCCTCCTCTATGGCTCCAGCTCATATGAGGCTCTAGAAAAACTATTTCTTCCCTTTGATCCTTCAAGTCTATAGCAGTTAGATATTATTTATGAATTTCAAAAAGAGGGATTATGTTTGTAAACTGGTCTGTTCCTCTGGGTGTTATCCCCTTTGGTTGTATTAGATTCAGCTGAGATGTCTTTGATTAAATTATTTTAAGATTAGGACTTGATTCAACCACATCGGTAGGGAGTGACTCAGGGTTGAGTCCCCACCCCCTTGGTGGGCTATATAAACAGACACTTACTCAAGAAGACACAGAGAAGAAGACACGGGAAAGAAAGAGAGCTCCATAGACAAAAAGAGCAGAGAACTTTGATCCTGGAGCCCTGAGGAGAGATGATGGAAAGAAACAAGCCCTATGCCAGCCTGTAGCTGAGAAAGTGGAAGGCTGAACCCTTGCAGAGGTCAGCAACTATCTTGCTTCAACACGTGGCAACTGACTCTGGTGAGAAAGTAACCTTGAGTTGGACTCTTTGGGGCCTTGTAATGGTGAGCTTTTACCCCAAATAAATACCCTTTATAAAAGCCAACAGATTTCTGGTACTTTGCATCAGCACCACTTTTGGCTGACTAATACAAGATCTAAAGAATTGTACTCGCTTCCCACTGTTGCTAGCCACTGGGTGTCTCACTACATTTTGTCCATTTCCTTTACTTTTCCTGTACCTTTGAAAATAGAACTTTCTTTAAAGACTTTCAGTTGAAACACCTGATTGGAATCTGGGATCCTAAGTGACACTGATGCTTTTGAGAACATCCAACAACAATCAGGAAATTGAAACATGAAAAAAAGTACCAAAAAGAAACAAGAAAACAAAAAAAAAAAAAATGAGAGAAATAGAAAGCCAGCTGAAAAGTATTTAGAAATGCAAATAAAAAGCTGGATCAGATAAGAAAATGTTCTAAAGAAACTAAAAATACATTGTGAAAAATTTTTAAACAAAAACTGCACAACAATCTACATCAAATCTGCACCAAAAAATAGAAACCAATGATATGGAAATCAACCAAAAAAAGCTCCTTCACAATGTAGAAGAAAAAGACGAAGAAATGACAGTAGTATCAGAAATATGCAGGCACTTATACACAGTATAAAGAGTAAAGGATAAAATAAGAGTAATTGATGTGAAAACAAAAGAAATACCAGAAGCAATAGCAAAGGTACATTTGAGAGATGTTTCCCAAAGAGTGAGCTGTTTTATATATATAGATCACCGAGCAGGTACCAGGCAAAACTGATTAAAAAACTCTCAATGCAATCTAGTTTAAATTGAGTTTTAAGGATCATAGAGGAGAAATGAACAGTTTACATGGAAAGGTACAAGAGAATAAAACAGGCTTGAGGCTACAGAAAATGGCAGAAGAATCCAAAAAGAAAACGAGATTAGAAATAAAAAGATTTAGACACACATTCTGTACCAAACTGACTTGTTATCAATGTGGAAAAAACTACTTAAATTACCTGAGCTTCAATTTATTATTTGTAAATGTGACTTATAATATTTTCTTTCTCATAAAGTTGTTATGAGGACCAGTTTAAGTAATAGATATAAAGAACTTGATATAGGAGTCTAGGAAAATTCCCCCATGAAAATATCAATACAATGTCAATAAATATATAACCCTAAAAGTATGAAGAACAGACATTTAGAAATAACAAAGATAGCCTGAACAATATTAAAATATTGATATATTGGTGATCTTTTTCTGTTCCTGCTTTTGATAGGAATTCTGTTATTGTTCCACTATTAAGTCTATAGAATCAGATTATTATAAATCTCCAATATATTCATCCTTACTGAAAATAATAATTAAATTACAGGCATATGTTTCAATGGAGCACAATGAAAAACTTTGAGTGAGGATGTTGTTGCTGAGATGTAATTTTCAGAATGCAAGGCACCATTAGCCATTGTTTAGAAAAATATCAGAGACAAAGTATGTTCACATAATAGTTACCAAAAAAATTAAGTTAAATTCATCCTCATCCTGTAACTTGATGCCATAAAGCTGAATTTCCTACTAATCCATAATTATTGTGTTTTATTTGACATTTTATTTATCTGCCCCTGCCCCCCTTGTTGTTGTTTGTGCTCACTGTCTGCTTTCTGTGTCCATTCGCTGTGTGATCTTTCCATGTCTGCTTGTCTTTTTCTTCTCTTCTTTCTCTTTAGGAGGCACTGGGAACCGATCCTGGGACCACCTGTGTGGGAGAAAGGTACTCAATTGCTTGAGCCACCTCATCTCCCCTGGTCTGCTGCGTCTCTCGCTGTCTCTCCTCTTCTGCGTCTCCCTTTGTTGTATTATCTTGCTGCACTGGCTGTCTGTTTCATGGGCCATCAGCTCTCCGTGGCATGGAAATTGAACCCGTGGCCTCCCATGTGGTAGACAGGAGCCCAATTGCTTGAGCCACATCTGCTTCCCAATTATTGTGTTTTTGTTACCATAAAGTTGAATTCTGACTAAGCTATTTTCTTTATTTTAATAACTGTTATCTAAGATTATTGTTAGTTCAATCTATGTATGTTGTTATAGGAAACTAAATTGGTCAAAATGTTTGAGGTAGAAGGTAGTATTTGTTCACTTAAAGTTGCAAGCCATGTTCATCATGGTAGATTGAATTTGCTCCCAATCCAATGATAATGTTCTGCTGATTGTAACCTCACTGATATATACTGCAATCCAACAGCTACATGTACATACATACACATATTGCAAAATCTCTTATCAAGTTAAGAAAATATTATCTGAAAGCAACTCCTTTGCAAAATTAATTTTTTTCAAGTAAATGAAATGCATGATTATAACATTAGTTATATAGCTACACAAATGTAATGTTAATTCTAGATTTAAAATAAGCATCTCAATCATGTTATGGGGCCTTGTTATATTCAGAGTTGTTAAGGAGTTTATAGCTTCTCTTCTGTGGCTTGACCATAAATGTCACAGAGGGGAGTTATGGAGGCTGTTTCCAGGTATGAATTTTTCTTTTCTGCCCATTTCTGCACATCGGAAAGTTCAAAAAGGATTCATTCCACTCCCACCACGCTCATTTTATTTTTTACCACAGGGAGGGGAAAAAAAACAACAACCAACAATGCAAACTCCCTGATTTTGTGTGTATATCTCTAACTTTCACCTGAAGAGCTGTAGCAGCCATGGGGTTTTATGGTTTAATTTTCATTTTTTTAGCTCCTTCACGCACACTTTGCCTCTCACAAAAACACAGTCTTCTTGTGAAATTTAGAAGTATCGTTTACAGATTTTTCTCGAAAAACCTTAATTTAGACCATCTGAACATGATCAGGTAGAAGACTTGCTTGAAGTTCCTGATTTCTACTAGGAAGCATGAACACTGAAGTTGACTCAGATAACTGTGTCTGAACAAATTTTAATCCTCCTGGGATATTACCAAGAGATTTTATTTAAAACAAGCTGGAAAAAGTTCTGGGCTGCAGTGAGAATTTCAACTGCCAAATTCTAGAAGGAAATTAAATAACGATGCAACAGAGATTAAAATCACCGCGTGAGAAATAGAAATATTTTGACTACCCTAGCATGATACTAGGGCATGAGTTTTGTACCTCTTTAAACTTCAAAATGAATGCTATTAATTCCTCCTTTTAAATACCCACACATACAGCTCTCTGTTCCGTTCTCCATCCTTTCTTTCTTTGGTTTCTTCTTTCTTTCTCTCTCCATTTCTTTCTTTCTTTTTATTTATTTATTTATTTATTTATTTTTTTTTATGGGTAAAAATCAAAATTCTCACAATACATACAAACATTTGCAAAATGATATATAAATATATATGCATATATGTGTATTTGCTTACAAAAATGTTATTTATATATATATATATATACATATATTTCAAGAGGTGCTTAGATTACCCAAAATATTACACGGAACCCACTGGGATTCCCATGTTGCCCACCTCCCACACCTCCCACCACATCCCACACAAACATCTCCCACAGTGTGGCCCACCACCCTCAATGAACTTACACATCCTGGAGCCTTGCCACCAACCATAGACCACAGTTCACACTGTAGACCACAATCTCTCCCACACAGTTCTGAGTGGTGTGTACTGATTTAAAATGGCCTACATCCGTTGCCACAACAGTACTCAGGATAACCTCCAACTCCCAAAGAAGCCCCTGTATTTCAACTGCTCATCCCCTCCCTACCCCAAAACTGTCAAGTGGCCACTGGCTCCACCTCATTGTTATAATTTCTTGCATTGCTAGAATCACCATATGTGAACAAGAGAATACCATCAAGTCCACTCTAGTCCATAGTTCTTCCCCCAATCCAGAGGGGACTGGGATGGTGATGTCCACTCCAACTCCAAGTGAGAGAGGGCTTATATCCCATGGATATGGAGGGTGGGATGATCCTGCCTGCAGATGTAGGCCCTCTCCATTCCCTGGGATGGCCATTGCCCATCGTTGTCTCCTCACCAGGTGACTTGGATGAGTCCATTGAGCTGTAGGGTAGGAGGTGCAGCTCCACCTAGATTTCATGCACACCTGGCACATAGGTAGGCAGGAGGCTCCAGTCTCTGGAAGTATACCTAAAAACTCCAGGATCACATGTAGGTTTGAATAGAAGGGACTGGTGAACCATGTGCAGGGAGGACTTATTTGAGTCTAATTCTGTCACTCTCAGGAGCACAGATTCCAAAATAGAACCCACTGATAAGGCATCAGTCTCTGGGGCTATCCCCCCTTATATAGGACCAGGGTGTCTCCGGAGCTCTCAGGAACCCCAGTGAGTAGGGTGATAGGCACTTAGATGTTCTATGAGCTCCTACTGAGGTGTGCGTAAGAGTTACCTCTGGGATGACCTCCCGACTCTCTTTGAAGTCTCTTAGCCACTTGAACTCATTTGTCTTTACCATTTCCCCCTTTTATTCAAGGTCTTTTTCCAGTTGTGTTGCCAGTTGGCACTTGGTATTAATCCCTCGTTGCCAGGGAGGCTCATCCCCGGGAGTCATGTCCCACGTTGGGGGGAAGGTAATGCAATCATATGCTGAGTTTGGCTTAGAGAGAGGCCACATTTGAGCAACAAGGAGGCTCTCAGGTGGCAACCCTTAGGCACCCCACAACTGCAGGCTAAGTCTCATTTACAAGAGCAAAGACTCACAAGGGTAGTCATCAATAAAAAAAACACATCAGTGGGTCATCCTATTTTGACAGGCACTGTCCCTACACTCAGAGGACTATTGCTGCTCCCTTGAGACTGTGGCAGAGCTCTCCAGGCTAGGAATTCAGATTCCCTCATTTATTGTGTGATTATCCACCCATCGTGACCATGCCCCATCCCCCAATCCTTTGAATGAATTTGTATATCTTTCATGTATATTCGGATGAACCAATCCCCACGAAACCCCCCCCAGACACACACCCCCAATAATCCCCCGAAGTACCCATTGTAACCCTTCTGTGATCCAAATCCTCCATGAACATTTAGTCCATAAAATAATCAAATACACTTACTAGGAAAAAGAAAAAAGTGTGATAAGCTTACATGCAAGAGACAAACATAAGGAAACTCAGGGGAAAAAAAAAAAGAGAGAGAAGGAAAAAAAACAAATAATCAAACAAAGAACAAAACAAAATAAAATATAATTAGTGGATTGGGACATTCAAAAAATGGGCAAAAAAGCAAAGGAAATGCCTTTAAAAAATATATATATTCATTTTTTTTCCTTTCTCTTTTCCCTTTTCCCTTTTTTCCTTCCCTTTATCACTGTGTTATCAGATGTCTGGTGTGCCATGACACCTTCCTCCTCTCAATCCCCATTGTCTCCCAATTTTTCATTTAATTTTCAAAGAACTTTTAGGTCACAGCAAAGTCACACACGGAGTGCCGGAGATTCCCAGATACCAAACCACCCCCCTCCCCACCCCATATTAACTCCCCACCCTTTTTTTTTTGGTTGTTAGCATTGTTATAACTGTTATGCAGATAGCAAAATATAGCAACTAAACATTGTCAGTGATTTACAGTATAGTTTACAATTTAGATGATACAGTTTAATAATTTTGATGATATTTACCATGTCCTGTGTCCATTACTGTAAGGTAATGAAAAACCTTCCCCATGACCACCAAACAACCCATTAGATCTTGACTGTTCCCTTCTCCCCAGCCCCCCAGGGCCCGTGATACCCCCCTCTCCCAACCCATGGAATGTCAAGATTCACAGTTATATGCCCTGGGGATTTGAACCAGCCCTTCCTAATCCACCCACCCCCCAGTGCTGCACCACCAAACCCAGGAACACCACCACTCATCTGCCCCATCCCCCAACATGCAACCACACTCTATCCCTTTACCATAGATTATGTCCATATGGGTGATGGCTCAAAGCCTGCTCTTCTCTTACTCTCCTTTGTTAACCTATCTTT